>JAMKCH010013510.1:0-46992 GCA_023653785.1 Ophioderma brevispina | reverse complement strand
CTTTCGGGCACTCTCTCAGTCATTTTTGCACGTTTTTGTACAAGCGAGGTGTTAAATGAAAGGCAAGACATAGGCAACAAAATGTATTTCAAAAACTTTCAAAATGTTTCTGACTTTGGCAAATACTGATCGAAAAACATGCGCCGAGCTACTTTTTGTGCCAGGTGTAGTTACAAGAAGGCCGTCAGCCGTCTTGTTCTGTTTTATGCGGTTCTTTTCTTATTTCTATCAACATTTCAACTGTGTCTAGTTCGTCATTCGTTTGACGTTTTATTATAACTAGACGTACGTCAAATGACCGCTGACCAGTCCATTAGTCATAATGACATTGACTCCTTGTCTGACCTATTGACCTGGCCACAGCGTCAAATATGTAATTAGTGTTACAAATTATCTTCTTCTACAGCATTCGCCGATATCAACCAAAATGGTTCAGAGGAACCACTGACACTTGCTTCATATATGTGGTGTTCCAGGATAAGGAATTCAAAGGCATTAAGGGGGGCATTTCTGGTTGGAATCCAAAATATGTTTTCTGAACAAATATTCAAAAAAACTCGCTGTCGGACAATACGTAACAGTAGTGACGTCAATAGAGACATGTCTTGTACCAGGGCGGGTCTCGGGTTGTGGTCCACAGTTTTAGGATCGAAGGTCATTAAGGGGTAATCCGGTCAAAACCCAAAATATCCAAATATTCAAAAATTGTTATCTCAAAACCCAACATAGTACAGTGATTTACTTGAGATATGAGTGATGTTACCTTTGTTTTTTTTTGGTTTTTATGCAATGTATTTTTATTTTGGAGGGCAAAGGTCATTTAAGGTTCATTTCCGGTTTAAGGTAAATAATTCAAGAATTTATCTCCAGAAACAAGCATAGTAGAATTTTTTTATTTGCATGGACAATGCATTTTTGTTGTGTACAAGAGGTTTTTTTTATACCGGATATCAAAGGTCATTAAGGGGTCAAAGGTCAATTTTGCCAAAAAATGCTAAAAATAAAAGACCAAAAATTGGCTTATATCTCAGCCTATAGAAGACAGATAAAGCTTGTTATTGCTGCAGTGATGTAACATAATGGTAAAAAAAGTCTATGATAGCCGAACCTCCAAAGGTCAAAGTTCAAGGTCAAAGGTCAAATCTACAACAAGCTCCAATTGAGCGGAAATTTGTCAGGGATAATCCTAGTGGCATCATAAATTACAAGAACAAGTACAGTTGACCCATCGTGACCCAGGGGGTTCCGTTATAGGGGTTGAAAAAGGTCAATTCACCTTGACTGCTTTGAATTGAGTGAATAATCAATAATATGATCCTTGTACAAGTTGTTCACACGTAAAAATACATTTAATATTTTGGTGAAGTTACAGGGGTCGGAAGGTCAAGTACCTCAAGGGGTCATTAAGGGGACACCATCCATTCCCAATACGGCAGTCTTTGTAAATAGATCTGTTCACAGGTCTAGTATAATTACAACAGGAGATTAATATTAAACTGGATGAACAACGGTGAGGAGATCGATTTGATATTCTTAAACAAACTCATAAGTCGTTGTGTTGAAGTATTCAATCGCAGACTGATATTAATGCTATTCAGGACCGGCGGAATCAAAATTGAAATGGTGCGGAGGGCTAATGAGTGTCAGTGTAAGCATAGAAGCTATTACTGTCCAGTAGCATAGTGAAAAATTCGTGACCCGCTGGATTAACGCACCAAACTTGGCACACTTGTTGTTTGGGTCACATAGAAGCTATTAAAGGTAGGTGCCAATTTTTTGAAGTCCAGCAAGAGGGCCGACCAATTTCCAACATGGCTGCCAAAATCTCCATAAATAGCGATTCTGGCGTTACAAATATGCTACTTACTTGTTGTGAGGCAGTTTAAAACTATATTATATGTTTTAAACACATGTAACTTCGAAGGATAACTAAGGCAATGTGTTGACAACTTATATATTTGCATAATCCAAGATGACCGCCAATACCCATTTTCAGTATAATTTTGTTCATATTCGACCTAAACGGATGATTTTGGTATCTAATCAATGTTTTTGAGGCCAAGGAATTCATTAAGACCAATTACATGACCATTTGACAGCTTACTT
Organism: Ophioderma brevispina; assembly: GCA_023653785.1. Taxonomy (NCBI): domain Eukaryota; kingdom Metazoa; phylum Echinodermata; class Ophiuroidea; order Amphilepidida; family Ophiodermatidae; genus Ophioderma; species Ophioderma brevispina. The sequence goes on along the minus strand of JAMKCH010013510.1, from coordinate 44,886 downwards.
CACGGTCAATCAAAGATGGCTGCCAAGAGCACCCCAAATTTCCGCCGAAGTCAAGTTGGGACGATGGGTACATAATACTTATTTATAGTGGTGGCTTGTGGTATAGTCAACCGTTTTGAGTTGGGTCACGGACATCCATATAAACATTATAACCATTGAGGGCTTATTTCATGGTTAATCCAAGATGGCTGTCAAGAAGTTCGCCAATATGGCCACCAAATCATGTTGGAGCAATACTGGTACTAATACTTACTTATAGTGGTTTGTTTGTGTGTAGTTAACCATTTTAAAGGTGGTGAGGTTTGTCCATTAAATCAATCATGAAAACCATGAGAGCCTGAATCATGGTCAATCCAAGATGGCGGCCAATAAGGTCACAAATAAGGCCGCTTAATCATGTTTGAGCTATACGATGCTTCATTTTTCAAAGAGTGGCATAGAGGTGTTTTTCATTCTTTTTAGGGGGGGGGGGGTCAAGTAATCCAATGAGGGCAACTTATAAGTGGTTACTTCTGATTTTTTTTCTATCATTTGGATGTGAACAGGCTGTTTTGATAGTGGCAGTTAGTGATTAGTTGTAGGTTTTCATAAAATTATAACATTGTTAGCATATCCTTTAGGTTGGGTATTTAGGAATTAACATTAGAAGTAATATTTGAAGGATTATTTTCGTGTTGAAAAGCGTAGAAAATGAGGCCAGTATTATAATTTAATAATCAATATGAACAAGTAACCAGAGTATTTCACAATACGGTAGGTGTTCGACTAATGAGAGTGCTGGGCTTTGTAGCCAATCCTAGAACAGATTTCTGTTATATTAATGCAGCTCGTGGGTTTTCTGGGCGGCATCCCAGCTCGAAGCTCTGTGCGCCCTGATTGGGTTGATCCGACTCTCGTTGGATCATAACTGTCGGAGTTTGCTGTGGGATCCTGGCTGTTGTATAAAACTACCTGTAAATCATTTCTCCGACAGTTGAGATTTAATTGTAAGAAGAGCACATGGGTATGGAAATAAAAGATGTATAAATTGAAAGACAGAACTAATACTTTGTTAGATATTTAAAGAAGCAAGATAGACGACCCGTAAAGTTGCAAAAGATAAAAGGCAGCAGAAAAAATTTACATATACATTGAAGATATAAATTATTTCATTGGATTCGAATAAAAAGTAAGGGAAATAATCGTGCATGACATACAAATTATATAAAAAAAGAGCGGGTCATTTTCTATGTAACTAGTAACCGGCCCAAGTACCAAACTATTCCCAGCGGCAATTGCAACCCATTCCAAGTGCCGCCAATGTTCACTTTCCAAAACACATTTTCTCATGCAAATTTGATGGTACCATATTTTTATAATGCATGACAAACCGTTTTTGCAAGCAAATCAAATGTTTTTTATTTTTTACCTGCGAAACTACTGGCCGCAATGCAGCCATGTTCCGCGTCAGCGTGCGGGGGTGGTGCGGGTGAAACTTAGGAGTATTTTCAAGTCATATTTTCTACTTATAATAACCCCTTTAAAATTGCAAGTTACTATAAAAATATAATATAGGCTTATGTATGAGAACGGTCTGAAAAACGATAAACTGTGTAAGGCTAATTTTGAATGACCACGTCAAAGTTTGGTTGCACGGACCGTTTTCATGATTGGGGCGTAAAGGTAGTACAAGATGGTCGCAAAAATTTTCAATTTTATGGGTTATAGAGTAGTCCAATGTAAGTAAGAAGGCAATTTTTTTTCTTTTTTTTCCACGGGGCAAGTTTTTTTTACCCTCTTTATAAGTTGTTTTTTTTAATGGAAAGTGGGGAATTTTTTTGTTTTTGTAAAAAGGTCAAAAATTAAAAAAAAAAAAAAAGCTTCCACCCCCCTGAGTCTAATGGTGCGTCCCTAAGTGGCCCCAAAATTGTGTTTTGCTAATGGGTTTCTCGTGGTAAAATGTTTATGAGAGTTTCCCATAAATCACGCGACGCGAGGGGTGTGTAGTGGTGTCTTCCTCCCACGCGGAGCGCGAAACCTTTGCAATGTGCGCTGTTCAAAACGCATTTTCTCATGCAAATTTGATTGAAACAATTTGAAATTTGTAGTGGTTTACGTTATAATTGGTGTGATCAAAGTCAAAAGTAAATAATAGTTTTTTCTTTTTGTATTACATCATGTTACATCATCGTGGAGAGTTCCTTTACAGCGCACAAGGTGTGGCCATTGCGGGAAGGCTCAAAACTTTGCAATGTCACATTTCCACAACACATTTTCCCATGCAAATTTGACAATTTGAAAGTATGCAAGTTGTCCCCTAATAATGCTTAGAAAGAGTTTCATATGACCCCTTTTTAATCCTACAATTAAACAAACCAAGATATGCCCTGCACTGAATCGGGTCTATTAACTCCTTATAGGTGCAAACCAAAAGATTTGTGGGGCATCCATATGTTGGATTACAGTAGTGATTTCATTAGATAAGACCCCCATATAGTTCTTACCTGGTATTTGACTACAGAAAATGCCTTGACAGTGAAAACAAAGTGTTTTTATTTGCTTTAATTCAGGTGTAAAACACGGCGTTATAAAACATAGTCACATTCGAAATTTCAAATTTTGTAAAAAAGAAAATTGATTTATTTTCAGAAAGAAAATGATTCTCAGATAAGTCATTTCACATAGGGATATGTTTTGCTAGACAGCTTTACAGAAATCAGAATTTTCATAATTTTTTCGGGACACTGTTATGTGAAAAAAAATATCTTGGTGCAAATTTAACCGCGCGTAGCAGAAAAAATTTGGAAATTTTAGGGGTTACAAGTATTTTCCGCTAGTATAAAGTATGAAGTAGTGTGAAGGGTCATTGTCGCATGATTTTTTCGGCGAGTTGGTGGAGAAGAGTGACGGCGGACCCCTCGGTCCGCCATGAGTATTACCTAATTTCGAATACTCAACTTATTTAAGGTGTTTTTAAGAAATCAAAAACTTTCAATTCCACCTTGCGCAACGAGTTCCCCTCCATCTTTATCACTCTATATCTCCCTATATCACTATATCTAGTTATCTCCCTCTCATTTTTGCTTCGTCTCTTTTCTCCTCTCGTCCTCTCTCTATTTTTTCTTCTTCTCAAAAAGTGGTGCGGCGATCGCCGCACATGGCGCATTAGCTTGCGCCGGCCCTGCCTTATTATAATATAACTTATAGGCCTACTCCAACTCACCACTCCGATGGCATGCAGGATCGAGTCCGTAAAAAAAAGAAACGTGCGCGGACGTGGCCCTCCGCCACGCGTGCAGGAGCTGCGTTATAGGTCGAGTATAAAAAGTTGGGCTTTGCTGCACTGAGGGTAGCGGAGAGAGTACATGTACATGCAATATGGGTGTATTCAATCTTAAATATCAAATCAACACAAAAACACACCCTTTTCCCGTCAAGTGCGTATTTATTATTACCTTATTGAAGGCTTCACCAGTGATTTACTAATCAGGAAATAAAAAGAAAAAAATCATCACATATCATATTTTTGTAGTATTTCGATACCAATTACAGGTACATGTATTGTGACTGGAAGGTAATCATAATTAAAGAGTTGTATTTCGTGATCCATAGCACCTCCTGTTTTGTTATGGTTCACATGACATTGCACGAGGAAAATTTAATCTCCAAAAAACTCCAGTCGACTCCGACCGTGCGTCCGACGCAATGATTCAAATCAAAAAAAACCGAATTCAATCAACTCTATATGCACAAAATGCTCACTACAAACACGCAGTTAAATAGAAATTTCTATCTATCTATGCACCATCTTGTCCCATAGGACGTTGGCTTCCTCACAAATTAGACCATCTATATTCCTATCTTGCGCTTCCAAATATGCCGTGTGGAAGGTGGTGCCCAAATGATGTATCTTCCCAACTCTTCCTTGGTCTTCCCGTCTGTTTGGGCTGCCGACAGTTCATAAAAGTGCGTTGGGTAGGCGGATGTTGTTCATTCTGCACAAGTGACCCAAACATGTCAGCTGCGAGGCAATGATGCGAACTGGATCCTTTTTGGTTGAAAAGATGGCGGAGGGATTCTGACGAACTTCTTCATTCCTGGATCTTATCATGCCAGCTGGTATTAAGGATGTTTTCTGTAGCATCGCATCCCAAATGCCTCCAACTTCTTCATGTCATTCTTTTTGCTGGTCCAGGTTTCAGAGCAATACAGAAGCACTGGGTTGACTGTGAAATTTAACAAGTGTAATTTTGGGGAGAGTGAGATGTCTTTATGACTCAAGACTCTCTGTAATTTCCCTAGGGCTGTGATGCCACAATAATAATTGCTTTTGATTCGATGGTGAGTCGTTTGATGGTGTTAGCGGTACTCCCAAATACTTGAAGCTGTTAACCTGCTCATAGTGGTGAACATAAAGCTGGATCTTACTGGAGCTGGACATCACGGAGAATACCATAGCTTTTGGTTTTAGGTATAATTGATCTCCATCCCAATAGAAATTTATGTCTTTGAATATTTTCCTTTTTGTCATTTGCATTTGAGAGAACAAACAAAAACTCGTGCGAATTCTACAGGGCTTTTCTTCACCACACACCTACTCCTGTAAAATATATAAAATATTTGGTTTCACTTGGGTGAAATCCATGGACGTACCTTTAATCAGTCACATTTTTTTTTTACTTTAGCTCAAACAGGACATAGTTTTCCATTTGATAATTTAAACGCATAAATATTATTTGTTTAATGTTATTTCAAAATAGCACGGCTACCATACATGTTAAATGTTCCCCAAAATAAGGGGCGCATGTGACCGGATGCCGGGGACTCAAAACAGCCAAAACGACATTTTAAGGTAATTACACATTTGAGTCCTTTTAAAACGGTTAATTTTTTTTTTTAATTAGGTTGTTTTTTTGTTTTGAAATAGCTTACCATCATGACCATTTTTTTTAGAACAAACAAATGATTTGACCCACTTTATGATAAGGGACCCCGGAGTGTATGTTTCAATGGTTAAAGGTTAGGTTTATGTCAGAGTTGCGGTTAGGGTTAAGGTTAGGGCTGCGCTCACGGCATCACCGCATCTGCATCTGAATAGGCCCGGTTTTCTAAGGTCGTAAAAGTGTCAAGAATCTCGTAATTTTACAATTGCTAAATCAATGAAGTATGATACATGGCAGGTTAAAGTCTACATTTAGCAAACACTACAAAATGTACTTCATTAAATCTGAAACATTAATGTTTTGGAGATTGTCTTTTTGGGTTTTTGAAAATCGTTTGTTTATAGGTATGCCTATAATTATTCTATGTAACCTATTTTGTTACCTGGTGATGACTTCATTGTGTCCTTTTGGTCATTTCCTCTTATGTTAGTGCTTTGATAACTATCGGTATTAGTTTTATCCATTTGTATATTTTGTCATGGAAAATACGGAAGGGGAACACCTTTGATAGATAATATTAGCCCTTCGTTGTGTGAACTATTTTGTTAACGTTAGGACTAAGTAAGAAACAAGAGCCGAATGTTTCTTTTTCCGTTTTGTGTGTTTTTTTCTTATTCTTTAAAAGTTCAAGACGAGGCGTTTGAAATGTTGTATGATGGTGGTTAAGGCGTGAAAAAATATAGACCAATTTTAAGAAATAAATCACAAATTTCGATCAGATTTAGTACAGAAGTAAGGTAGACTGGGAATTTTTGAAGTTTTTTCTCATTTTGGTGGTTATACGTTTGTTTGGGTTCACGGGAGAGACCTACATTTCGACATACACGCTACAACGTGCATGCGTAAATAGGACCCGCCCTACTTTTTTTCTGGAACAGTCGGTTCCCTTATAGCCTAAGAAGATGCCGCTGGTGGTGATTTAAAAATTGCTGATTATCCATTCAATTACGGCTCACTATACGTTGCCCTTCTTGATTTGTAAAGTTATGAAATCAAATCGAACGAGGGCAATAGTAAAACGGTCACGGAAGCGGAGTGCTATGTGCCTCCCCGCCAACATAGGCTCGCTAGGCACTGTGCGCACACGATATTTTAGCCGAGAGTACTTTGGTGAGCGAAAAGCTTTGCCTTTTGCCAAGAGTTTGTTTCCGGTTTTAAAAAGATGTTAGCTGGGTATCGAATTCCAAAAAAGTCATATATATTACGTATCTGATTACTTGATCGAAACTTATACCTTAGAAATTAATTTTAATATCGAGGGGAACATTCATTGCTGACATTGAAATGGACTGGTGAACCGTGGTTGCGGTTGTAAGCTAGTATTCAGGTAAAGCAAATGTAACCTTCATCCAGAGCACAACCTTAACATCGACACTTGATAGACAAAAATTTACAAAATATAGGAATAAAACAAACTTATTTGTGACAGTGGTAGATGAGACAACAGGACCATTCCTAAAATAATTTGCACACCGTTTGCTTTGGAATCCCAGGTCATGTGTGAAAACACCAGTGGCCAGAGAGATGCATTACCTAAAAAGACAAGTTATTACTTGAGTACAAAAATCAAACTGCTCAGGCCTTTGCAGGACGGAAAGTGAAGTGACTATCATCTAATAAGGACAATGAGCATAAAGAATAATTTTCACCATCTGTTATGTTTAGGTATGCAAAATGCTACAGTTTGGTTATTACACAGCCAACAACGGTGGTTGGCAAGCATTTTAGGTCTGACAGTATAGAGCATACTGTTCAGCCAATTTGAAACTAGTCGAGCTGCTAAAATAAGAATTGGCAAAGGACCATCCACAGAACTGACAGCGTAATCGTACAGATGTATTCAAAGGGAGATTCACCCCAAAATATGAGAGCGAAGAATAGACGTGTGCCCGGTATCTCTCAGATCTTTCGCATTGTGAAGAAAGACATCAAGTTTATGTTCTTTTAGAATAAAAACAAAAGCGTGCCCATAGCGCATGATGACATCTTGAAATGACTCTTGAAAATACCCCCACGTGACTAGGAGTGTTAATTTTTGATGAACCTTACCATGCTTACGATGATATTTTCTGTCAAATAATACAGACATCCGTGAATGTGTTCCAAGGGCACTCCTCTGGAAGTAACATGTCGTGGTAGGCCTGACGAATCTCGCAAATTTGTAGTTATGACAGTAATAACTGGGGGGGGAAAAAATTAACAAAATTCATTGGCCCTGTTATTATGCAAAATTAAGCGTGGCAGATTCGGACTACCTACCTGAACATTATCAATCAGACGCTAAGGCCCCGCTGCGGTTTGTCAGTATTTTGGGAACAACCGTCGTAAATGGAAATTATTTGGATTGCCTGGTATGTATAATGGGTTTGTTATAGCATAGGATGGCATTCCAGTTTGTAATGTGGCTTCAAAACTTCTCCAATCAGATATCAAATGCAAAGAGCACCGGGAAGGCCATTCAAGAAACAAGAGACTGGCATCAACAGTCCTATTGCTGACACGGATATTCTTAGGAATTTTCACTAAAACCCCAATCTCAAAGTGACGAGTTGCGGGTTATTGGAACCTCGGCGTGATCGAGATTCCAAGTACAAGTTTATTATCTATGAAAAAACGGGTCATCGAGGAACAAAGTATGTTAACTGGACGTGCCGGTGTACATGATGCTATGGTGTTCACTTTTCATAGGACAGTAAAGTGATTTATTGACAGGAAGGACGTTGGGTGTTGCTATCAGTCATTAAGACAATTTATTCGCTAACACGGCTAGTTTGGCTCGGCGTTACTAAGACGGCAACCATTCAATGCAAGCAGGTAAAGAAGAAAAGAAAATCTGGATTGTAGGACTTAGTGAATGTTCACTTTAATCTGTGATACTTTTTGCACACTCTGTTATAATAAAACAGGGCCTCTTACTTCCTTTCTATCTTCTCCTAAGTGTTGTTGAAAAGCCCCCATATAGAATTAAAAATTGTCAACCAAAATTTATGTATCGAACCCGTACATTGATTTATGACAAAACTATGTGTTATTGGCGTAATTTAACAGCACAGGGTACATTTTTTTCCCATGTGAAATAAAACCATTACTAACTACTTAAATGCAACAGGTGTACACAAAATAAATTTTTCGTAGATAAACATTGATAGATAGCATCGACACAGCCCTATACGGCAAGACTTTCTGAATTGGTCAGTCCTTATTCTGGTGCATGTTTGCAAAGCTAGGGACTGACCCTTCTTCAGGCCTTGTAGGTTGATTTCAAAAAAGTTTAATTATTGTGGTCCCATGGTTTAGCAAAAAATCTAAAAAGAAACCTCTGTAACGGAATATAATCATTGCGAAAGCGTTTCTGAAGGTCTTGAATGTAAACAAGAAATTGAAATTTGCACATGCCAAACACAAAGTTAACTCATTTGAATAATCATCACCAATGTTCCTATTGTACAATTCGATCGTTTCTATTTCACCAAATAATAAGTGTGAACAAGACCTATATTGGTTTGAAAATTTTGTGTAAGAAATGAATGTTTAGCTATGTAGTAATACTCAAGAAACATAAATCAAATAATAATTAAGTTAATCTTTCTATATTCTACTTTTCATCGCAAACTCTGTTGCAATTATGTTTGTAAAGAACTCTGCAAAACAAAAGGTTTCAGAGGCTATAAAAAGAGAAGTCTAGAAAAAGAGGAAACAGTGCTAGAGGTCGCGATATTCAATATTCGATAGCATTTCAACATTGTCAGCATTTAAAATTTTGAAATATAAAACTAGAACTTTCATTTTTGACAAGGATAATACTGGCACATCCAAAAATGTTGACAGGTTTTATTCCTGATGTAGGAGAGGATGGCGCACACCGTCAGAAAGACTACTAATAAGGGTTAAAGGTCAATTATGTTTGGATAAGATTCTTTATCTGTAATTTCAAATGCAATCACATGACAAAACACAACAAACTGATTAGACAATTGACTGGACAGACCAGCTCAAGACAGGCAATTGACCCGCCACATACCAACTCCAAAACAGAAGGTCTCACAAGGTAGAAAGTTAGAATGTAAAAAATTTTCACTTTACGATGGACATGAAACCTCAACTTAACAACTCAGGGTAACAATTGGAGACATTTTTTGTAAAGAAATCGGTAGACAAACCAAATATTCACCCTCGTCTACCTAGCATATTTTTGGTAACAAAACGCCCGAAGGGGTGTGTTGAGTGTGTGGTGTGGAGGTTACCCGTATTTCGTTACTGAACAGCGATTCCCCGTAAATTTGGGTACCACAGGTACTTAGTTGTCTTCTTTTCCCATTGTATCAAATAAGCACCAACATCACCATTATGACGTCACTATGGACGTCATATTGTAAGGGGGAAAGTATGAAAATACTGAAATTAAGGGAAAATTGAGATTGCGTACTATACGGCGTTTGCACGAAGCAAACTGATCAACTGATGGTCTAAATAATTTGCAAAGTAATTTTACAAAAAAAAAACACAATACAGTACAAAAATACGCATTGCCACCTTCTTCGCTTAGCTCAAACACTCACAATGATCTCTCGGAGGCCATCATTGACGAAGGGTGTCTCGAAACATCAGACCTCGAAACCAGCATGACCCCTCGAAGTGATCTGACTTCCGGGGTCGTGTTTCGAGTCTGAGGATGTTTTACGAGGTCCTGATTGCGAGCACCTAACCATCCGTTACGTGTTCCTCCGCTTGAGCATGGAAATTGGGCGTTTCACGTCGTCATAAGATTTCTGCTAGAATCATGCATATAGGTCTCGAGGCTTCCCTTCTGAAATACAAAATCTGAAATAAAGGAAGTGATATCAGTTTTTTGGAAGAGTGATGGAACATGTACCATAAAACAAGATTAGCCTCGACTTTTGATGTAAGAAAAATGCTCAGGAAAGGCCCAATTTTATACCCAACAGACAATATTTTCCAGCCGTGCTGTCTTTAAAATTGAGAACTGTCGAATACACCAACGAGAGCGCAGTGAATCTTTTTTCCGGTCAGTATTAAATGTAATATTAATATTTGTTTCAAAGCGAAGGTTTTGCTAAAAATGTGCCTATTAGTTTACTAAGGTTTAGTTCTTTCGGAGAAGCCTCAAACGACAGTTGCGAGATGATTGACGTATTGACAATATCCCCTTGTCGTATCTTATCCAGCAATACGTTTATTCGTTTAAAAGTAAGGGGTTTCCGTCACATAGGCCTAACTCCGATCTCTATAAGTTAGATTGGCCAAACGAAATAATACGGAGCGCCCGTCATTCGTATACCTTATACTTTCGGCCTTCCTTGTTAGTTTCAATTCAATTTGCTATTGTTTACTAGGGATAAGTAGAACCCTTCTTTTATTGTCTGCTAGGTTATTTTATTATCGGTTTCTCACCGTCGGAAAGACCACATTAAGGTTGAATTGATGAATTAACGTGCGTGACCCAAAAGTAGGTCGGGTTAATGTCGCGTACGGTACCATTGAGAACCAAGTTTTCTGAGTATATTTTCTTGTGAGTTTGCGTTGAACATTGCCACAAGTAGGCTCCGCGTTGGTGACCCTCATCACACACCTTGATACGATTCGTTACAACCCTAGTAGACCATGGCCGTATAGGCCCTCTCGAACAACACCATACAACCGTACTGCTAACTCGAGCTAAAGAAGTTCGAATGACCCTTTCATAGACGGCAATGAGTTTGGAGCTTGGAGCCAAATTGCGATATTTATAGATTGAATTTATTTGCTGTTAAGTTACAATGCCGAAATGAAATCTAGGCGAAAAACGAAACACATGTTCGGAGTTGCCCCCCGAAATGGTAAAAAAAAGGATGGTGGTAGAAACATAACAGAACAGTCGTTAAAAAAGGACAATCAGCGCGTTAGGGGTTGATGGGTTGAGAGAGGTACATGAAGAGTACACAGTTGACCAGAACTACGTGCATAAAATAGTTATTATGAGAGTGTACAAAAATAAAATGAATTGTGACATTTTTACGCGGAAAGGTGGACTACATTAAAGGTGCTTGTTCCGATCGTCTTTGGGACCCCCTGATTTCCCGGCAAGTAGTAAATTTTGATGTCAGCTGGAAAGGGCCGTATTTTCTCAATTGTCCGTCCTGAATTTGAGACTTTCAAATCCAGGTCTTTCTCAAGAACAGAAAAAAATAGCGTTCAGGGGTTAACTCACCTAGAATCTTAGCACAGTAGTGAATATGGGCCTTGCCCTATTGCTAATCGCGTCTAGCAACATCAAAACCGCAAGTTTTTTATTTTCCCACGGTACTTGATGGTTATGGCACGTTCCACTAATCATCACTCAATTGCGGTGTTCCTTCCCGGCATGGTCGAGTTTCACGCGCTGTGTATCGGTTTTCCTCGCCATATGTCGAGTGTGCAGCGGGATATGTCGAGTTTATAGCGCGATCGTCCAGTTTGCCCTCTATACAGCGAATTTGTGCTCTCTAATGGTTAGTTCGACCACAGATAAGCTAAGGACAAGATTGGACACTATCCCCCTATTTTTTTTGTTAACGGAAGAGGATGTTCAAGGGGAAGGCGGCCCAAAGCTAGTAGGTAAAATACGATAACATCTCGTACAGCATACGTGCAGAAGCATGGCGAGTAGATTAACAGTCAGGTGTTTCAGCTGTTAAGTGCGCAAATACCCCCCAACCAAATCACCAAAGTTTCATTTCGGTTCGGATAAAATAAAATGAGTTTAATTTGCTTGACAAGACTGTTTGTGATTGAAAGTGAGTGCACATTGTCAGTAAGCTAGTGGAGACTGGCCGAGGCACTGTATGCACGTTTGGTGGTCTCAATGATGGTCCCAAATTCAGACTCATTGACACTTTGAGTCTGATGTAGGTTGTATGGTAGAACCGTTCGGAAAAGTAAGAAAAAAAGTAAGACTTCTTTTTTTTCCATACATATGATCGCAAATTTTAACTTTGTGTGTGAGGGTGATGAAGTGATTGGAATTTGGTTGTGACTTGGCAAATGGAAAGCGGGAGCTCGTGTAGTATTTGTAAATGACGAATCCCCCGAAATCCTTGTTGTTCAATGGCGGGGAGGGATGGAAAGAGTTCCATTGCCCTCCCTCCGGATTAGAGGGTAAATAAAGTGGTAATAACGCAAACTATTAAACCATTGCCTAAATCTAAAAACGTGTCTCCCGTGTCCATGTATATCTGGAAATGAAATCGTGGATTCATGGTCCAAGTGGTGTTGGGAACGATTGAAAAAGTAAGCTTAGTCCCCGCATACTACTTTTTTGAGATTGAAAGACAAAAGAAATATCTCCATGACAATCCCTTGCGACCCTAATGGGAATTAAGTAGGCCAAATTTGATAAAAGTTGTTGGGAACCCCGATGAAAAAAATAAATCTCTTTTCCCCCAATTCCACAAATGGGGCCAAATCCATTTTTTGTCTTTTATTGATAAAAATGGAAAATGTGGAGAATCTTTCACAAGAAAGAACTCTCTTTGGTGATATGATGTTCAAAAGGACGGGGGGGGGGGGGGGCAAAGGAGCCGATGGTTTTCCATTGTGTCCTTTAAAAAATCCAGTTTTTTCGAAATCCGAAATCCCACAACTCCAAATAATCGCTTGATACTAGTCGACTACCAGATGTCATGCCTCAGTGCGACCTAATGGAAATGTCTTATTTTCAAAAAATACAAAACAAGAAAACTAAAAAACATGAAAAACATAAAATTTTCAAATTAAAGCTGCGTGTTTCCGACCTCGATTAACCACACCTGAAGTAGTACTCGAGATTCTGATGATCAGATGAAACCCGTAAGTTTTCCTCAGTTCGGCCTAATTTGGAGCCCACAATCCATTTAATTTCTAGATTAAACAAAAACCGCCTTTTTAGTGGTAACCATCAATATTAGCACAGTATTGATAGGGCAATGCAAGACGCATTATTGCCGTCTACCAAAACCCGCATTTTGTTTCCCACGCGGTCCTTGGGGGCGTAGTGCAAGTGCCAGGCTCCATATCAATAGAGAAAGCAATACACATACCTCGGAACAAGCACCTTTAAGGCTCCATTGAAGCTAAAAGACGAACATCTATGTATTTTAGGCCACTTTACACTAAAGGGGGCCTGGCCAGAACTACAATTGTAGTATGGTCCCAGCGAGGTTTTGTTAAACTAAAGTTTTAATTTAAAATGTTTAAAATAAAACTCAAATACTTATATATATAGGCTATTTTTTTCAATGCATATCTAGGATAAATTGAGAATCGTTGGCAAAGAGTTGGTTCATAGCTGCCACAAATGGTACCCATTACGGTAGACCCAGCTATTGCTTTGTTAAAACACAGAAGGAAAAAAGAATGGAGGTACTCAAAGTTCCGGTCACAAGTACAATGAATGTATGTACTGCTTATTCCCAACAAGGGCTCTAACGGTGAGATGAATAATGTAGAAAACTGCCAAAATGAGGAATCGAGCATTCATAATATTATTGAGAAATGTTATTATGCAAACACCTTTTTTTTCATTTCATTTTCCACTCTGTCTTCAATTTTAAATGCAAGAATTGCTTGCTATCAAAATCTAGACGCCCTTGTTTATCAGTTGTATCGTTTCGGCAGCGTCAGCGCCGTCGTCTGCTTGAGTTTACCTACTGTACGCATGTCGGCGCTAGTCCCCATTAGGGGATGTTTGATGACAGTAGCCGTACTCGATCACCCGTGTATGTTAGGACGAGTGTCCTCGTGGTTAAGATAGATATCTTTGGGTCGACATAAATCATTCCGTTTACGTCCCGTAAGGCAAGCCATAAAGGCCATAACTATTGCTGCAACGCGTGCGAGAAAGTGCCAACGCGTTGGCGACATTTCGTCACGCGTTGCACATTTCAGGCAAGCGCGTTGCGGTTTCCGCCAATCAAAATCATGAAATTCGTGACGTAATTTTTCAAAAAATAGCCCCACAACGCGTCAAAGTATCAGCAAACGCGTTGTGGAAACTCACACGCGTTGGCAAGCCTTCACAACGCGCGGCGACCTTCACAACGCGTTGGTTAGCTTTACAAGGCGTTGCGAAGGTCCACAAGCCAGAAGGGTCATAACTATTGCCGCAACGCGTTGTGAGAATACACGGCGTTGCAGACATTTCGGCAACCGCGGTTTGCGGCGTCGCCAATCAAAATCATGAATTTCTGTGACGTATTTCAATAAGAGCCACGACGCGTTGCGGCAATACGTGAGGACCCTTATGGCTGCACAACGCGGTTGCAAGCCATACAACGCGTTGCAAATGCACAACGCGTTTTAAGCAAGAGGTCTAACGTAATTGCCGCAACGCGTTGGTGAAGGTTGCACGCGTTGTGAAGGGCGCAAGCAACGCGTTGTGTTAAGATGTATATTGTGAAATACGTCACAGAAATTCATGATTTTGATTGCCGACACCGCAACGCGTTGCTGAAATTCGCAACGCGTGTGCTGAATGTCGCAACGCGTTGCCGAAAGGCGCAACGCGTTGTACTTCTCACAACGCGTTTTGCGGCAATACGTTAATGTCCCTTTGGCTTGGGAACCTTAGCAACGCGTTGCGAAGCTTGCAAACGCTTGTGAAGCTCGCAACGCGTCGTGAAGGTTTGCAACGCGTTGCAAGTATCTAGCAACGCGTTGTGGGTCCTATTTTTTTGAATACGTCACAAGAATGCATGATTTTGAGTGGCGACACCGCCAACGCGTTGCTGAAATGCGCCAAACGGCGTTGCGACATGTCCGCAACGGCCTTGCGAAAGTGTCGCACGCGGTGCCTACTTTCTCGCACGGTTGCAAGCAATACGTTATCTGGCCGGTAGGGCTTGCAGACACGTATCAAATTAGGGCGAGTTTTCCCGCGCATGTCAAGTTTCACGCCCTGTGTATCGAGTTTTCCTCGCGGCCATATGTCGAGTGTGCCGCGTTATATGTCGAGCTTACAGTGCTATATGTCCAGTTGGGGATTGTGTGCCCCCGCTATACAATCAGTTTTGCGCCTCTATATGGGGAGTTGGACGAAATCAGTGTCCAGTGTTCCAAAATCTCGACATGAGTTTTTCTCAACAAGAGGAAAACTCGACATGATTTTGTTTGATTTGATGTGTGTAAAAAAATCATGTCGAGTTGCTCATGGTTGAGAAAAAAATCATGTCGAGTTTGCTCTTTTGAGAAAAAAATCAGTTCGAGTTTGCTCATGTGAGAGAAAAAAAATCCATGCGCGTTCTCCATGTTGAAAAAAATCAGGTCCAGTTTGCACTTTTGAAAAAATCATGTCCATTTTTTTAAAACTCGGTATGATTCATTCTGGACATGAAGTTATTCTGGACTTGATTTATGAAACTCGGCCCATAGAGTTCAAACTGGATAGGCTGTAAACTCGACATAAGCGGGGTAAACTCGATATACAGCGCAATGAACTCGCCATGATTTATACGTGGAGCGTGCCATAGTGGCATGTGTACAGTGTCAGGGCTCCCCTGATCAAGTATAGAAACACGATATAGACAAAAATCGGAACAGCACCTTTAAGGAAAATTAAATAAGGTATGTACAATATAGGAAGATGTGGGCAATATGTGGTGAAGATGGCAGCCTTTTGGACGAGGTGGTCGTTGAGCAAGGGTTTTTATTTGATTTTTCATGCATTGTGCGCTATTAGTGTTGGCATAAAAATATAAGTTTGATATGTCAGATAGGAATCCGTGGGATGTTCGTTCGTGCCAAAAGTGATTTTAATGGCGAACTTGTCAATTTTGGGGTGCTGCTTTCAAAAAATTAGTGGCCATTTTTCAACATACTCTCAGTCGCCATTTTTGATTTCAAATGGCCCAATGTGTTAATTATAGTTTTTGGTCCTATATCTCGGGCTATTAGCAACTAGAGGGGTAAAAAGGGTGCAATACCCATTTTTGTGATCAGGGATGCCATTGAAACATTGTCGTAACGTGTAACTGAGTTGGTTGGGGCGCCACTTGAATGTCCAAATGGCCGCCATGTCAATATGGTAAGGTCCTGTATCGCTGCTTATGAGCAACTATAATAGTAAACAATGGCAATACCCATGTTTTGTGAGACAGAGGTCTCCTTTAAAAGCATTGCCTTGCTTGTAACTAATGTAGGTGCTCCACCATCTTGAATTTCAAATGGTCCGCCGTTTTCAGTTACACCCAGAGTACAATTCACAGGGTTAGAGCCCGGACATTTGTTTCATCGCCGCCATAAGTGGATTTTTAACGGAAATACAATAATTTTACTCCGCTGGCTTGTTTAACCAAGAACAATGTTGTCTTCAATTGTTTAGTCTTAAGAATTGTTTACACTTATCTTCAATAAGACATGAGATTGCATGCTCATCTTTTATCATTTTCTGACCATAATTTATGCCTATATACACAATTCATGCCGCCATAGTTGGATTTCCAGCAGAATTTCCATCATTTCCTTAGTTTTGCTGCGTTTGTGAAACCAGGGCCATTTTGTTCTTCATTTCCAAAATTTCTAAGATAATATTACACAATATCTTTCATTAAGACATAATATGCAGATGGCTTCGACTGTAATTATCGTGTTCTGTCAATGAACTGGGAATACAAGTGGCCGAACCGTCTATGTACACCCACGGCTGTGAAATTTGTCCATATCTTGGGTGAGTAACGTCAAAAAGTGAAAAGTGGTGGCAGACCCAGGTTTTGATACCAGGATTCAATATAACGCACTTGTCCTTGGTGTCTCGGAATTTGGTTTAGGTCGCCATTTTGAATTTCAAAATGGCGCGCCATTTTCAATTATGTAGTCCCAACGGGAAACTGGCGATCTTATATCCGTTATCCCGTCCGATTTTAACGCCGATAAGCCTAATAGACGCATTCATAACAGACCAGTGTGACTTGCCCGCGCCGTAATTAGGGCGGGATATTAAAGACATATGCTTGCGTAAACGCATGGGCCTGCTCTAGGATGGAGCAGTTTCATATTTTAGTTCAATCTGATATGTTTGTAACAATCAGTGCTAAATGTGAGTGAATACTTCCAAAAGTACTTTTGTGAAGCCCCTTATTAGCATGGTTTGCTCAGACGTCAATAATTAAAATTTTATGAGTAAATAAGTACACAAGACGCGTATAGGGGATGGAGCAGCGGAAGAGGAAAATGAAAAGTAGAGGGGAAGGGAATAGGGAGTTTAGTTTGGAAGCGGAGAGCCGGGGGCGGGGGGGGGGGGCGAGGAGGGGAGATAAAGGGCTCGACTAGGCGATGGACATTGTCTCGACAGAGGCTTAATATGGACTCAGTAAGAAAGGATGCTAGCAAAGGAGGGGAGGGCTGGCTAGTCTCGGGCGGTAAAGTAAGAACAGGCACGTCGTGAGAGGCCGGTGGGGAAAGGGGCGGGGAAAACGGGGGTGTACGGGGAGAGTACCCGGTCACCTCAGGGGAAGGGGGGGTATTCCCCCCCTTTTTTTTGCCGTCGTCTTCCTCCTCTCTCCTGGGACCGAAGATTTAGACAGTGTGGGCAAACGGGTAACAGGCCGAGGGGGGGCAAGGGGTGGGGGGGGCAAGATTCCTCATGGGGAGGAGGGGGGGCGGGCGGGGAACGCGGAGGGGGGCAAAGATAACGTGATTGGTACGAAAAGGCGGAGGGCAGTGGGGAGGCAGGGGAGGAACGAGGGGAGGAGCGGGGGGTTTGCGGGCGAGGGGGAAGGGAAAACATATAGGAGTCCTCATCCCGCCGTTTATGTCGCTGGGCTTTCCCTGTTCAGTGGGCGCCGGCCTACGTCATCCAAGTGGGACATCTGTAATCCAGATTCTTAAAGAGACCTCCAACTGATTAGAACTGCCCTCTATAGCCACATGCTTTGCTTGCGCAAGAAGAAAAACTGGAAGGGGGGGGGGGAAATTCTCGACAGGATGGAGAACGAAACCCGACGGCATTTTTTTTTTTCTTGAAAAGGGGTCCTCATACGAAGACCCTGCCGTGTGTACATAACACTTGATGCTTGACGTCACGAAAAGAGCAATGAACTGCAAGCTCCAACAAAGACCAACGTGGCGTGAGAGAGGTGGGGAGGTCCATGCGTTGTTGTTTGGCTGTCACGTATGCTATCGCAAGTAACTGGGAATCCAGAAGCACTGAAGCGGGCTTATATTTTACCAATCACCATCGACAAGCCATCAAATCTGTAATTGAAAGCGTTTAAGCATGGTTGTAGAGTAACCATGTAACCACTATCATGGTCTGCTATGACCTTCTCTTTGAAGCAACGTTGAAGCTAGAAACTTGTTACCATTGTCCGGGAAATGTCACAACTCCCAAGAGATCATATGAACAGAAAATATGGTGGGTGGTCTTTGAAAGTAAGTAATGCGTCAGCGACCAGATCCGAGCTGCACTTGGACAAGACCTTCCGCAGATGGCACAAGAAGTCTCACGAGTTATATAACAGGTAGAGAGTCTACTTTCCTACTGTAATTCCAGCAAGTAACATTGAGATGGGACGTTGGTCCTCGGTGGCCCTTGGGGAGGCAAGCCAAATACTACTTTGCTCCTGATCTCTACAAAGCTGCGCGACATGTGCCAATTTGGTCTTGCCAAAGAAAGATGTTTTAAGTGCACGGACCAAGACCTGGGAGCTCTGAATCTGGATCTGGGTATGTCATGGTGAAAGTCAGGCATTTCCATTCACAAATTTGTTCGTGGACCAAACGTGGAACAGCTTGTTAGAGTTTTTCTGTTATCCGCGATCACTCTCTCCTCCATGGTCTTCTCTAATCCCAATGACAAGAGTACGTTTCCCCCATGTCATTGATTAGTCTAACAGGGAAACCACCCAAGTTACAACAAAGGGGCGTAACGGCGAGGGCAGTTGCCGCCCCCCTGAACGACTTGGCCGGGACAAAAGTTTGCAAAACGCATGCTAAATCAGCCGTTTTTTTTAGCCCTCTGACCGGGAAAAATTGGCCCTTTGACACCCCTGAGAGGGAAGATTTCCCCACTAGGGAAATGTTGCCCCTCAGAGCGGGTAGCCCCGTTACGCCATACCAAGTGACTCTCAGGTAGACTTAACTCCGGCTGAGACATCAATGGAGATCGTCAAATTTAGCATTATAGGTGGCCAGGCAGTTCGAGTTAGCAATAAGGTCCACAAGGGTACACTGCTCTTATTTTGCCAACAACAAATTGTTCGTAGCAATCCGTAAGATTGTAATCCGGGGAAGATTGAGAGGATGTTGATAATCTTCGACAATATATGATTGACACTCACTGAACTCAGAACACATGTCAAAGGTCTGCTGCATTGAGCCGGCAATTTTGACTCAGAGTTTTCGACTAATCCAATAGTACCAGGAAAACCATCGTCTCAATTGAAACAAAGTCTCCCTACAATTACTGGGAACTCTACACTCCCTGAATATGAAAATAGCCGCAAGAACTAGTTGGTACCTCAACGTATTCAACAAACCTGCTTCGGCAGTATTTGTATTGGGCTTTTGAGTTTTGTCAGTTGATTAAGGCGCATTATAAGGTATTTTAATGTAGTATGTATGTATGTAAACCAATAAGTAATGGCTCCAAGATGGTGAGCACGCACTGCGAGGAGGCAGCCACCTTGATCCCAATACATGTATTTGATGCGTCCAAAACTGAAGGAAACTCAGAATATAATGATATTCGCCGACAACGGATGTGCTTCTTTTACCTATGATTCCGTGATTCACAAACAAACAACCAACAGCCTTCCAGGCGAGCTCCACTTTATCACCGGAACAGGAAAAGCGAAGCGCACAGTTATACATACGTGCAAGATGCACAGTTGGAGCGAAAAAATGTAGGTCTACTTAGGTCTGCACCTTTTACGAGGTAATGACTCATCATCATCATCTGTCGTCCCTCAGATGGAACGTCGAAAGCGCTGAGACAATTTGGTTACCGGTTGCCTTATCCTTCATGATTTTGCTGGATTTCAACTTGCAACAATCCAATATCTTGTAGGCAATGACACCAGGATACTAGTGGCCGTCCCGGCTAAGTTTCCCTTTTCTTCCTCCTCCATGTGGGATCCATAAACAGGTGAGAGATAGGTTGTTCAGTTTGGTCCACATGCGTACCTGCAAAACTGGAGACTGGTCTCTTTTTAATGGTTTCTGATAGGAGTGGTATATCTCAATCAGGCCGCAAAATACAACGAGGTCTAAGGGGCTCCATAGATGATATACTAGATGAAGTATAACTGCTCTACAACAAGGCCCCGAGAAACGTAATCAATAATATTTATCGTGAAGCAAAGAAGTTTACTCATGTTATTCACCGTTTAAGACACAAAAACTGTTATTATCATGCAAACTGGACTAAAATGCGAAGAGAGGTTTTTTGCATTCCCTCACAAGGAAAAAAATAGGCTATTAAATTCCTTAGGGGCTTACATGACTACATGGGTTACCCCGTACCTAGTCAGGATAGAACGTTAACACTTACACCCTCAAATACAAGTTTCCGAGAAAATAATCTCATGTACTGAAAGACATCCAAATCAAGTCCCAATTATTTCAAGAATAGTTTTTAAAAATAGTAGAATATTTTTTTTTTTTTTTTTTTTTTTAATTTTTTAGGTTTTTTCTTTTTTTAAAACTAAAAATTGGGTCAAGGTGGGCGGGCCATTTTGAAATCTTCCATGGTGGCTGTGGTTTTTGAAATTAATATGGCATGCAGATATTTGGAATTAGCATCAATAGTACATGGGCAAGCTACCATTTGAGACGCTTTATTACTGGTATGCTGAGATGTTTCAAAACAAGTGCATTCGATATGCGCCAGTTTGGAAATCCAAGATGGCGGCAAAGCTAAATGAGATACGAAGTAAGCCAGGCGTTAATGGAAATCATAGTATCCAACTTGGTATTGCCAACAGTTTTACTCTTCTACGGCGCATCAAACGCAAGATATAGGGAACATAACATAATGTAAAACGACGGCCATTTGGAAAGTTCAAGATGCAATCCAAACCAAATCAGTTACAAGACAGACAATTCTTTAATAGAATCCCTGGGTATCACAACATTGGTGATTGCCACCAATTTTACTCGTAAGTTGCGCCCTAAGCCGGATCATAGACACCAAAATACTGAAAAATGGCGGCCATTTTGAAATCCAATGGCGACTGAGGCGTATTAAAAAAAAGGAGGCACCTAAGGATTTTTGAATCAGCACCCCCCAAAAATTAAAAGTAAGCTAAGAAATCAATTTGGCACAAAATCCCACGGAAAACATAACAAATGTACTATAAGGGAAAGTTGGTGTGAACATTTCTTGTCTTAGTTGGTGTCAGCCAAAGGAAAATACATTTTTTGGCTGAATCGGTGATTGTTAATAAGTAAGAATTATTAATTTAAAGGAGCTAATAAATTAATGAGATAAAAATGGCGCAATTAAGTTTTGGTAGAACACATTGTTGAAGAGCCTGAACTGTTTTTATAAGCAAGGTGTTTGTTTATTAACCAATTTACAGGCCCCAGATAGATAGGACTCATATAATCATTGAGGAATATATAATCCTGTTAGAGGTTTATTTGGAATGTCATAGGTGAATTACATAGGCTAATAGAAATTACTAACACATAACAATACTGAACATATTAACTAGAACAATTGTAACTATCTAAATCACACTTACTGTAACGAATACTGTCTACATGTGCAGCATTATTTTATAAAGTATAAGGAAATGTGGTTACAAAAAACAGTTAACAAAGGTGTTGTGTTTGCAAATCTGGTATCAATATCAGTGTCCTGGTGATGCGATTATGTAAAAGGGCATTTCGTGATGCACAGTCAATTACTTCTAACGTGCCACAAAAAAAGTGAGAATTGTAAGATCATAATGGCTTGTTGGATTGGGGGGGAAGGAGGGTGAGCAGGGAGGTAGGCTTCGACTTGATCCTATCCAGTGCATTCATTTTTGTTCATGATTCAATAGATTCCTCTAAACAGGTTATTTCCAAATTTCAGGGTGAGTCTGAGTGTTCGTTTTGATGCTATAGTGATTATTGGTATCGCTCTCCCCATAACCACTATGTGTTGTAATTTCTTCTGTCCGTTTACGGACAGAAAAACGAATTAACGAAGGTCTCCTTGAGTAGAATCGAATTTTGCAGGGAAATTAGGCCCCATGCTGTACTTGGACAACGGATCAGATGAGAGAAAAATCTCATACCGTGGAGGTAAATCGAGGGGGACAGGCCTGTGGATCACGAAATGCCCGTACGTATAAGTATGTGTGCCAATTGTTACGTGTATGCTATACAAAAGTATTGTAACATTCAGAATTTTGCGTTTTTAAGCGATGGAAAGAACAGACAGTTTCCCAATGGGGCAGCCGTGATGCATCACATTTGGCTAACATAAAAACGCAACCGTTGAAGCACCTGACATTTTGGAAAAAGTTTTTCCAGGGATATCTAGTGAAACAAAAAAACAAAAATGAGGGCCAGGATCACGAAATGCACCCTTTAATATGTCTGATGATGTTGGTTACTGCTACGTGGACGATAAGAGGATGCAATTAAACTTGGATGACATTGATTAAAGGGAGGAAGCGTGTGTTGTGTTAAATTAATTTGACAAGGTAAAGTACTGCGCACGCTTGCAAACTATGGTTTGTAGTTCTCTTTACATATTGAAAGTGTCAATATTTGGGGGGGTCGTAAGTTGGTGTGCTTGATACTTCATTGAATGCATTTATTGTCAACCATAATTAATTTGTATACTCGTTTTAAAGGTTTTACATAAGCCATATGCCAATATAGGGAAGAGAAAAGGAGGAAGGAGAAGCGGAGCAGAGGGGGGAAGGAAGTAGGAGGGAGAGGGAAGAGGAAGGCGGGAGAGGAAGGGGGGAAAGAAGGAAAGAGAGAATTACGCCGGAGCGGAAAGTTCGGTGATCGGACAAAATGGAATGGGGGAGGGAAGCAAGAGGGGAAAGGGAAAGGTACAGAAGCCCCGAAGAAGCGGGAGGGGGGGGGGGGGGGGAGAGGGGCAAAATGGCACATGTTTGATTCAGCGTACATGAGATTAGCTGTAACATTACAGCATTAGAAAGATATAAAAAGCCTAATTGTACGAGGTTAGTACTTGTTACAAAATTTTGAAACTATATTAAGTCAACCATCGGGTCACCTCTGGTGGCTTTTCGAAGTATTGACATGGAAGGAGAGGGTGTGCACTGGAGTGGAAGTAACATTCGCACGCTAAATTTATTGAAACGTGTGGTCCGATAGCACTACAATTATTCCTTGTGGTTAATGAAACATTGAAAAGAAGCCAACGTAAATGCATTACACTGCATGTTCAAAACATTCGGATTAAGCGTCACTATTTGCATTTGCTTCAATGGGTAATACTGCCTTTGAAGTGTGGTGTGTTTTGGATATGAAAACAAAGGCTTGCACGCCTCCATGTAAACTTGGAAGGCTAGATTATTTTAGTTCATGCCTGAACAAGTAATTGGGCCACATGCTGGTTTCCCACTAATTGACGCAGTCTTAACTTTCTTCCGGTGACACGAGGGGTGATCTTATTAGAAATAAACATTAACGGAATATAACATAATGTTACACAAATCCTTTGTACTCGACTTGCTCATTTCGATATCAGTATCAGATTCTTTAGGAATTGCACGCCCAAAGCCATTCTACGGAAAAAATAGTCCTCTTTTTCCCCACAGTTAATACTCCAAGAATTCATTCAACACGCCATCACTTCTATAGACATAGCAAGTATTTGGGTCTCAAAGGAAAAAAAATTACCTTAAGCTATCTACGATAAAAACACTAGTTTCATTCATGCAAGAAAACAAAAATACTCCGAATCACTGCACATCAATAAGGCTCCGCAAAAGACAACACCACAATTTTGGTGGGTTTCAGCACTATGTCCATATAAATAAACTGACCGGGGAATAACCCTCCGTCATTTTTCCTCCCATAGCGTTGTGCAGGAGAACAAAATAAGTCCCATCTTTACATCTATTACAATTACATTTTCTTTGCACATGGGGTCAAATGCGATAATTTCATCACCAATGTAATTTTTCATGTATACACTATGTCAACAAGAAGCCATAGCCACCCTGCTAGCAATGCAAACGTAATTCTCATGCGGCCCGCACAAACAGACATTCATGTATACGGACACCAAATCACATCCTCTCAGCGCCTCGCGAAACATATCCACGTACATGTACACACATATCCTAAACAAATCAATCAACCAATCACAAGACACACAGTCACAATCCCTATTTTACATCGCTACTTCGTTTACTCGTGGCAGGGACTAATGACATACGGACACACAACCGCGGTGGACCCTTACGACGGCACACGAGATCGGTCGATCCTGAGTCATATTTCTTCCCCCCCCGATTCGCTGGCAAACTACATCAGAATGATAACACAACGGACAGTGGTGCGTGTTTTACATACGTAAGAGGCTGTAACCAAAACGAACATAAACATCTCTGCGATGAAAAAATCGTATGTTTAGGCCTCAGAAAAATATTTTAATTCACGGCCGGAAACGTGGCAAATTTAAACAGGAAGGTATGCTCATACCATGTTTGCCAACATACAGCCTGTCGCACAAAATGGTACATCAAACCCGCTTTTGTTTCAATAATAGATCACATAAGTAAAGTCGTTTTGTACATCCATTAAAGAGGAATACCAGGACTGTCCAGAGGGTTGGTTTTGTTTCATCCCATTTGCTAGTTTCAATCCAGAGATAACGCCCGGTGACCCGCGGAACACAAAATCGAGTTTGTGCCACTTTCTGGTTGAGTGAAACTGAACGAATTTGTTAAACAGAAGTATTCACACTTGAACAGATAGGAAAAGCTTAAAAAGAGATTAACTCCAAAGAAAACGCTAAAAGATACGAAACCTACGGAATGGTGGAAGTTATGCCCAGTAAGTTCTGGCTTTAAAATAAAGTGCATAACATGCGACATACGGTTGTGTGTTTGAACTTAGAAGAGAACCAGGAGCGTACAGCTGGCGGACACAACCTGGAGGAGAGAGGTGTTAGGCCTTGAAGTATCATGAAATCAAAGCTTTGCAATTCCCGACCAACAACTTTGTACTTTGCGTCCCAAATTCAAATTGTTGTTGACTTCAACAATTAGGAAATGCACAAGATAAGTGGAATATGTCTAAACCATTCTTTTTGGATTTGGAGTGTTTTATGTTGTTTCAAATTCATTCCTTCTTATGATGTTAACAGCTACCAATGTTTGGGAATAAATTCAAAGTCCTTTCATGCCGTGCAATGAAGAGATTTGTACTGCGTATTATTTATGAAAAAAGATATTTAGCATTGAACTGATTACTGTTGATTATTACACGTGTGTCGATAAACTAGACTTCTTTTTTAGGTTAATCTGTGTTTTGTTTCTCTGTCAAGTTGCAATCATTCCAAACAATCATGCAAACTGGCGAAGCAACTCGCCATGCATAAAAGGGGCATAAAATCGATTTGGTATCGCACGAAATTGATTATATCTCGGATTACAAAAGCAAATGAGATGAAACACACACCATTGGAAAGCCGGTCTTTGTTTCGGTAATATTATAACAAGTAAGAGTGACGTATTATGAAATTTCAGTAGTAAAAATGGTTTGGCTAATACCCATGTTTGTGATACCAGGGATTCCCTTGAAAGCATTGTTCTTACTGTAAATGATTTGAGTTTTGGTCGCCATCTGAGGATTTCAAAATGGCCCCGCCATTTTCAACTATGTACTGTCCTGTTATCTATGCTTATGACAACTTATAATAGTAAAAAGGGTGGCAATACCCATGTTTGTGATTACAAGAGTCTTCCTTTTTAAAAGCAATTGCCTTACTTGTCACTAATTTAGTTGGCCGCCATCTTGATTTCAAAATGGTCGCCGTTCATTTACATGATGTACAATTACAGGGTTAGACCCAGGACATTTGTTTCAATAGCCGCCATATTGGATTTTTAACGGAAATACCAATAATTTTACTGTTTTAACCCAAAGGAAAATTTTGTTCTTCAATTTTTTAAGTTTGTTAATTTAATTGTTATACAATTATCTTTCAAAATAAGACATGATAATTGCATGGCTTCAACTTAGTATCATTTTCTGACCATAATAGTTATGCCTATATACAGCACATATCATAGCCGACATATTGGATTTTCCAGCAGAATTTCCATCAATTCTAGTGTGGCGCTTTTAAACCAAGGGGCATTTTTTTTCTTCAATTTCCAAAATTTCTAAGTATTTATTACACCATTATCTTTCAATTAAGACTAGTAAGTGCATGCTTCGACTTTTAATTATCGTTTTCTGTCAATATATGATACAAGTGGGCGAACCGTCTATGTACACCACCGGCTGTGGAATTTGTCCCATATCTTGGTGAGTAACCGTAGAGAAGGAAAAGTGAAATGGTTTGGCACAACCCATGTTTGTGATACCACGGATTTAATTATAAAGCACTTCTTATTTGTTCTAATTGGTTTAGTCGCCATTTTTTTGAATTTCAAAATGGCCGCCATTTTCAATATATGTATCATAAACGGGAAACTGTCGACTTAAAATCAGTTATCCGTCGTGTTATAATCCGAATAAGCCTAATTAGACGCCATTCAAATAACGACTCAGGTGACTTCACATGCGCGGGAAATGTAGGGACGGGATAATTAAAGACATATGGCAATGCGTAAACTGCATGGGGCCCCTGCTCTAGGATGGAGCAGTTTCATATTTAGTTCCATTCTGATATGTTTGTACAATTAGAGTGCTTAAATGTGATTGAATACTTCCAAATAAGTACTATTTTAAAGGCACTTTATTTAGCTTGGTTAGATTAGACTTCAATAATTAAATTAGTGAGTAATAACTAAACAAAGACGTAGGGGTGGAGCAATTGGGACACAGAGATTGGGTAAGCTAAGTTTATGGGAGACTTACCTTTCAGAGTACTGAAAACCTTTTTTCGAAGTAGGCCTACTGCAAAGCCTTCGATCTACTTTTCCGCGTACTGCAAAAGCCAGAAGGGTTCAGAGTAAATTTCGCCCGGCAGGGACTATCATCAGTGACCATCATGGAATCCAGGATTTCTTAAAGGAGACCTCCAACTGATTATACTGCCCTCTATTAGGCCTTAAGTCTTTGCATTGTCAAGGGGATATACACTTTTGTTTTGTAGGTCCTCATAAAAATGTCATAACACTTGATCTTGACGTGCACCGAAAGACGAAAGCGAAATGAAACTGCAATCACCAACAGGAAAATACCAACTGGCTTTGGGAGTTGGTGAGGACGGTCCATGCTGTTTGGCTTCACTTCATGCTATCGCCAAAGTATCTTTGAAATCCCTAAGCACTGAAAGATGGTCTTATTCGCCAATCAAACCACGACAATCCCATACAAAATCTTTAATGGAAAGCGTTTTTAAGAAGTGTGTAGAGTACCATGTAACCAATACCATGGTCTGCTATGACCTTCTCTTTGAAGCAACTTTGAAGCTAGAAAAAATTTGTATCCATAATCCTGAAATGTCACCAACTCCACCAATAGGCTTCATATGAGACAAGAAAATATGGGGGTGTCTTTTGAAGAGGTAAATCAAATTCGTAGAGACCAGATCGAGCTGCAGTGGTCAAGGACCTTCCGCAGATGGAAATAATTCTCCTGAGTTATATGAAGAAGGTAGGGTATAGAAGAGTTCTACTTTATTAGATGCGTAGCAAGTAGACCAGTGAGAGTGGGATGAGGTTGGTCTCGGTGCCCTTGGGGAGCAAGTCAATACTACTTGCTCCTGTCTCTACAAATATGCTCGACATGGCAAATTTGTCTTGCCCCAAAATAAAGATTGTTTAAGTTGCATGACCAAAGAAACTTGGGAAGCTCTGAAATCTGGTGATGGGTCATGGTGACTAAGTCAGGGCACTTCCATCACAATTTGTTCGTGGACCAAACATTGGAAAGCGTTAGCGTTTTCTGTTATTCCGCAGATAACTCTTCTCCTCCGATGGTCTTCTCTAATCCAAGATGACAAGAGTTACTTTTGTCCAGGTAATTGATGAGTCTAACAGGGAACCATCCAAGTTGCAGTGGCGGGCGTCAACAGGCGGAGGGCAGGTTGCCCCATGACGACTTTGGCCGGAAAAAATTTGCAAAAAAATCATGTAAACAGCCGTTTTTTTTAGCCCTCTGACCGGGAAAACTTGGCTTTTGACCTCCCTGAGAGGAAAATTTCCCAAACTGGGAAAATTTGCCCCCTCAGAGCGGGTTGGCCCGTTACGCCCACATGACCAAGTGACTCTCAGGTAGACTGACACGGTGATAATCAAGGAGATCGCATACAATTTATGCATTATAGGTTGCCATGGCAGTTCGAGTTATCAATAAAGGTCCAACAAGGGTTACACTGCTCTATTTTGGCCCAACACATTGTTCGTTAGAATCCGTAAGATTGTATCCGGGTAAGATGAAGGACTGTATTATCTTCGGAAAGATATTAATGATAACTCAATGAAAAGCTCAGCACATGGCCAACAAAAGGGTTGCGGGCATTGATTCCGGTCAGTTTGACATCAGAGTTTCGACTATAATATCAAATTATACACTGAAAACCATTGCTTGTCTCTCATTATTGAAACAAAGTCGCCCACTGAAAGAACGTGGAAGGAAAGCTATACTACATGAATAGGAAGATAGCGCAAGAAACTGAGTTGGTATCCTCAATATTTCAACAAAACCTGCTTCGGCAAGTATTTGTATTGCGCTTTGTTTGCAGTTGAGAAGCGCATTATAAGTATATTTATGTATGTATGGATGTATGTAAACCAGGGGTATGGCTCCAATATTGGTGAGCACTCACTCGAGGGGGCAGACACCTTGATCCCAATGCTTGTATTTGATGCGTCCAAGACTGAGGGAAACATCAGAGATAAAATGTATATCGCAAGACACGGATGTTCGTTTACCTCATGGATTGTGTTCAACCAAAAGCCTTCCAGGCGAGCTTCACTTTATCACCCGAAAAGGAAAAAGCAATGCCACCAGTGACATACGTGCAAGATATGTCACAGTGGAAGCGGAAAAAAATGTAGGCCTACTAGGTCTGCACGCTTTTAGAGGTAATGATCATCATCATCATCGTCGTCCGCAGATGGAACGTCGGAAGCAGGTGAGACAAATTTGTACCAGGTTGCATTATCCTTCAGAAGTTTGCTGGATTTCACCTTGCATTACATCCAATATCTTTAGCATGACACCAGGATAATAAGTACTGTCACGGCTAAGTTTTCTTCCTCCAGGTTTGGTATCAGAAAATCAGGTGAGAGATAGGTGGTCAGTTGTCCACATGCAGTGACCTGCAAACTGGAGACGTCTCTTTTTATGGTTTCTGATAGAGGTGGTATATCCCATAGGGCCCAAAATACACGAGGTCTAAGGGACTTCCATAGATGAGTATACAGATGAGATACTCTCTAACATTGCCCGAAGAACGTAATCAATAATAATTTCGTGAAGCAAAGAAGTTAATACTTCATGGTATTCACCTATTTAGAGACACAAAAACTTTATCATCAACTTGATCTAAAAAATGCGAAGCGATGTTTTTTTTGCATCCATCACAAGAAAAAAATAAGGCTATTGAATTCCATTAGAGGCTTACACGACTACATGTGTTACCCAGTACCTAGTCAGCCCAGTCAGGATAGAACAACACTTACACCTCAAATTAAGTTTCGAGAAAATAATCTTCATGTACTGAAAGAAAACAATCCAAGATCAAAAGTCAGGTATTTCAAGAATAGTGTTTAAAAATAGTAGAATACAAATATATCAAAAATTTATATTATATTTGGGTTACATTACATGACATTACATTATTAATCAAAACATAAAAATTGGTTTCTAGGGCGGCCATTTTGAAATCTTCCAGGTGGCTGTGTTTGAAATAAAGGCATGCAGTGATTTGGAATTAATCATAGTACATGCAAGGTGCTACCATTTTGAGGGACTGCTTTATTACTGGTATGCTCAGATTTTAAAAACAAGTGCATGAGATATGGCGTCCATTTTGAAATCCAAGATGGCGGGCAAGCTAAATTAGATACAAGTAAGCCAGGCTGTTAATGGAATCCCTAGTATCACAAACATTTGTATTGCCACCAGTTTTCCTCTTCTACGTTGACTTCATACGCCAAAGATATAGGACATACCATAATTTACAAATGACGGCCCATTTTCCATATTCAAGATGGCAGCCAAACCAAAATCCGTGAAAAGTAAGACGATGCTTTAAATGGAATCCCGGGGTGGCGGATTCAAAAACAAGGGGTATGTATCCTATTTGACCACCAATTTCACTCCTAGTAAGTTGCTCCTAAGCCGCCGAGATATAGGACAACAAATCTGATGAAAAGGGCGGCCATTTGAAATCCAAAATGGCGATTGAAGGCGTACCGTTAAAAAAAAGGGCACCTAAGATTTTTGAAATTCAGACCCCAAAATTGACCAAGTAAGTATAAAATCAATTTTTTTCTGTGGCACAAAAATCCACGGGAAAACATAACAAAACCCTGTACTATAAGGGAAATTGGTTTTTAACACTTCTTGTCTTCGTTGGAGTCAGCCAGAAGGAAAATTACTTTTTGGTGAATCGGTGATCTTTAAGTTAAAACTTATTAAATTTAAAGGAGCTATTAAAATAATGAGATAAAAATGGAGCAATTAAGTTTGGTAGAACACAATTTTGGAAGAGCCTGAATGTTTTTATAAGCAAGTGTTGTTAATTTCCCCATTTTACAGGAAGTGATGAGTAATTTGATAAGGTATATACTTGAGGAAATAAATATGGAATACGTAGGTTTATTTGGAATGTCATAGGTGAAAACCATGGCTAATATAGAACATCTAAACCATACAAATACATGAACATATTACCTAAAATATTTGTAACTATCTAAATAACACTTACGGTAACTAATCTTCTACATGTGCGGCATGATTTCATAAAGTAAATGAAATGTGGTTAAACATTTAACAAAGGTGTGTGTTTGCATCTTTGGTATAATATAGCTTGTCTGGGATGCATTATTATTAAGGGGCAGTTCGTGATGCACAGTCAATTCCTTCTAAAGTGCCACAAAAAGTTGAGAATTATATATATAATGAAGTATATTTTAATCTATTTATTTAAAGGTGCATTGCGTGATCTAGGCACATTCATTTTTGTTCATGATTCACTAGATATCATCTGGAAAAGGTATTTCCAAAATTTCAGTTGATTCTGATGTTGGTTTTGATGCTATGAGTGAATTAGTGGTATCGCGCTCCCCATAGACCCCACTGTGTTGTAATTTCTGTCCGTGTACGGACAGGAAAATACACGAAATACGAATTTCTTCTAGAGTGAATCGAATTTGCAGGTAAAAATTAGGCACTACATGCGGTAATTGCGCACCAACGGAATCAGATGAGATAAAAAATCTCAATACCTTGAGGTAAATGGGGGACGAGTGCTGTGGATCACGAAATGCCCCTTTAAGTATAGTATGTTGTGCCTAATTTTACGTGTAAATGAGATTGAAAAAAAAGATAGTTGTAATTCGAATTTGCGTGTTTAGCGGATGGAAATAACAAGACCAGTTCCCATTGGGGCAGCGTGATGCACACATTTGGCATAAACATTAAAACGCACCGTTAGAATCAACTGAAAATTTTGGAAAAAAGTTTTTCCAGGGCCCATATCTAGTGAAACAAAAACAAAAATGAAGTGCAAGGATCACGAAATGCACCTTTAATCATTTTCTGATTGATTTTGGTAAGATGCTAATTTTGTGACTATAAAGGAGTATACATTAAACTTGGATGACATTGGATTAAAGGTAGGAAGCGGGTTTTGTGTAAATTAAGTTGACAGGTAAGTAGCAGGCGCACTGCTTTGCAACGTATTTTTTTAGTTCTCTACATTTGTGAATTTTCAATATTTGTCTCGATGGTGTGCTGGATACTTTCATGAATGTAGTATGCTCACACCATAATTAATTATACTCTTTTTAAAGGTACATAAGGCATATGCCAATATAATGCAACAGTGTTTTATTAGATTACATGAGAATAGCTTGTAACATGAAGCATTATGAAATATCTAAAATAGCTCATAGTAACTAAATGTTATTACTTGTTACATTTTGAAATATAGTAAATTTCAACCCATCGTGTAACCTTGGTGCTTTTCTGAAGGTATTGACATTGAATGAGGGAGTGCAAATGGATGAAATAACATTTCCACGCCTAAATTTATGAAACTGTGGTCCGATAGCAAATAAAAATTAATTTTGTGTTAATGAAATCATTTAAGGACTAACTAATGATTTACAGCTGCATGTTCAAAAACATTCTGATTAAGCTTCACTATTGCATTTGCTTCAATTGTATACTGACTTTTGGCGTGTGTGTTTTGGGTAGGAACACAAAAGGCTCTGCACTCTCCATGTAAACTTGAAAAAGACTAGATTATTTTAGTTCATGCCTGAAACAGGTAAATGGGCCACATGCCTTTTTTCCCAACTAATTGACGGCAGTCTTAAAAAATTTCTTCCGGTGGACACGAGGGGTTGAAATCTATTATAATAACATTAACTGAATATAACATAAGTGTAAAACCCAAATATTTGTACTTGCTCATTTCGATTCAGTATCATATTCTTTAGAAATTGCACGCCCAAATCATTCTACGTAAAAAAATAGTCCTCTTTTTCCCACTTATAATCAATAATTTCATTCAATCACTTTTTTCCCAGATCACTTCTATAATCATAGCAAGTATTTGGGGATCAAAGGAAAAAAAAAAATTACCTAATCTATCTACTAACACACGAGTTTCATTCATGCAAGAAAACAAAAAACGCCGATCACTGTCACATCAATAAGGCTCCGCGAACATGGGACACCCACAATTTTGGTGGTTTCAGAACTATGTCATATTAAATAAACTGACGGGATACCCGTCATTTTTTCTCCATATCGTTGTGAAAAAACAAAATAATCCAATCTATTACATCTATTACATTACATTTTCTTGCACAATGGTGTCATAATGCGATAATTGCACCATGTAATTTTAATGTCTTAATGATGTCATACATAAGCCTATATCCACTGCTATAATGCAAACGATAATTCTTGACGCAAAACAGACATTCATGTATACGGGCAGTATACACCAAATCACATCCTCTCAGCGCCTTCCGCGAAAACATATCCACGTTACATTGATACCACACATAGTCCTAACCAATCAATCAACAATGCACCAAGACATCACAAGATCAAAAATACCTATTTTACATCGGCTACTTCATGTACTCGTGGCAGGGACTAAATAACCTACGTTACACACACGCGGTGTACCTTACTAAGGCACACGAGATCGGGTCGTCCTGAGTCATATTTCTTCCCCCCGATACGCATGGCCACTACAGCAGAATTATACACTCTGACAGTGGTGCGTACAATAGTAAGAGGCTGTAACCAAAACGAAATAACAAAAAATCTGCGATGAAAAAAAAAATGTATGTTAGGCCTCATAAAAACCTTTTAATTCACTTCCGGAAAACTTCTTCAAAATTTAAACGAGAGGTATGACTCATACCATGTTTGGCCAACATACAGCGGTCTCAAAAAAAAATGGTGACAATCAAAAAAACGATTTTTTTCAATAATAGATACTCAAACATAAGTAAGTCGTTTTGTTACATCACATTAAAGAGAAAATACCAGGCTTCCCATGATTTTTTGTTATCTCATTTGCATGTGTCAATCCGAGATAACTCCGTTTACCGCGGAACACCAAAATCGGTTTGTGCCACTTCTGGTTGAGGGAAAAAACTGACGAATTTGTTAAACATAAGTTATTCACACTTGAACAGATATGAAAATTCTTTAAAAGAGATTTTTAACTTCATAAAGAGAAACTCTAAAAAGATACGAAAACAGCTAGTAATGGTGGCAGTTATGTCCAGTAAGTTCTGGCTTAAGATAAAGTGAATAAAATTAAAATTAAAGTGTATTTTTGGAGTTTTGTTTTTTTGTTAAAAGATAATCATGACCGTACAGCAACATGGAGGAGAGAGGTTATGCCTTGAAGTATCATGCAATGCAAAAAGCTTGCAATTCCTACCAACACTTTGAGTACTTGACTTCAAAATTCAAATTTTGTTGATTCAACAAATTAGTAGGCCACAAAGATAGTGGAATATTTTTAAAACCATGTCTTTGGATTGGGAGTGTTATTTGGTTGCAAGTACATTCCTTCTGGCATGTGCTTTTAACAGCTACAATTTGTATAAATTCAAAAGTTCCATTTAATTGCCAGTGCAATGAAATATTTGTACAATATAATGCTTATTATTATGAAAAGAAGATATTTTATCATTGAACTGATTATGTGATTCATTAAAACGTGGTCGATAACCAACTAGACTTCTTTTGTTTTACTTTAATCTGTGTTTTGTTTCTCTTGTCAAGTTGCATCTTCCAAAACAGCATGGCATAACTGGGTCAAAATAACTCTGCCCATGCATAAAATTGGCACAAAATCGTTTTTGTATATCGCACCTAATTGATTATAACTCCTCGGGATTGACAAAAGCCAAATAAGATGCAACAAACACCATTGGAAAGAATTGTCTTTGTTCTTTAATATATAACAATAAATGACGGTAATTAATGAAATTTCATATTTAAAAAAAACCATTTTTTTCTGATTGTACCATTTTTTTTTGTACAGGCTGTAGATAACGCATGCCGATAAATCTCGAACCGCTTGGTTATGGCAACCACCTTCATGTTCATGGCCATTTTCCCTCAACATCTGCTGCCGAAATCGATAAGAAACATAACTTTAAAGTTGGAGAACAGCAACAGAGTGCTGCTAATAGACCTTCAGTAAAACCGACCACCAATGAAGTCATTGATCAATTGAAATTTTAATAATTCCTTTTTAAAAAAAATGGCCGCCATTTTCAAAACCAGTGATAAATTTAGTCAATACTATTTACAAGACCTATGTGTATCTTACCGGCTATCTTCAAGCTTCTTGAAAAGAGTATTTACAGTTTTTATTTCTGAGTTCATGACCCGTTTCAATATAATTACATCTCATCAAGTTGGTTTTTAGTTGAAAGATAGACATTTTGTACTGTAACATTGAGCCAACAACTTCATACCATTGACATTTTTCTGATGGTATCAGAGGCCTTGCAACAAACCTCTGCTAGAAACAAAATATTTCAATTTAAAAACAATGTCTCAGTATCTGAAACAGGCAAAAATGCATCAATGTTGGTGTTCCAAAAAAAAAAAAGAAACGCAGGGCTCCGATTTGGGAACCTTATTATTCTAATTCTATACCTACTCTTCGATTCTAGTTTGGACTTTTCAGACGCGCATGTTTCTGGTAATCATTTGTGTATTTATCAGGGGCGGAATCGGATTTCTCAATATGGGGCGCCAAATTTTCCCCCCCGCTCGGTTGTTTTGAAAGTCGGAGAGCGGGGAGGAACTAACTACGAGACCGCTGGGCGCCCACAAATCTAGATCTACACGGCGCCCGACCCCTGTACGGACTCTTAGAAATCTGACATGTGTTGGCACCCTGTGCTTAAAAAGGCATTTTTATAGATCTACCCGGGCGCCCGGCGCTCTATGCACCCGGCTCTAAAATCCGCCCCTGTAAGTGTACGATTTGAATTGTTATAGAAATTGTGTATGTACTTTGTGTGTATATTGTAAAGGGTTTTTAATTAATAATTTGCATGTCCTGGTGTATGTAACATCTGTGTGTATATTTGCTTGTGCACACACCAATGTAACATGACCGCCATAATATCATAATCTGTGTGTGTGTGTCCTAATCTAACTTGTGTGTGTATTGTAACGCATGTTTGTACCATGTTAGGTCTGGTATCTGAAATAGGTAGCCCTGACTGTTACACACTGGTCAATTGTATCTGTTATAGTTTTAATACTATGACGCAAACAATTCGCAGAATGGATTCGCAGCAACAAAAGAAGTGACATAGGATGTTCACTGGTCTATAATATCACACACCAAGGAAATACAACCTAACCACTCACACACGCACACCCCGCAGAATGTAATGAACGCGCTGAAGTATATAAAAAATTTCAATAACACACGCATAATTCATATACGAGCATGTGTAATATTATGTTGTAGCGTTTATTTTTAAAAGGTCTACTTATAAGTAGAAACAACTGGGTTTGTTCTATTTTCCCCATTATTTTCCATTATCGGACTACTTTTCGCATGATTCCCTCTGGTAGCTATAAAATGCAGGTTCTTCCCGGGCTATTCCAAATTAGCTTGCCTTCGTCACTATCAGAGACAACCATCGGAAACGGAGTTATTCACGGGTCTTGAATCTGTTCGATAGAATAGGGAATTGACCATATTTATGTGGCAATTGGTATTATGAGAGCACGTGTGGCGCATAAGCGCAGGACTCATGCTCATAAAATCATTGTAAATCGTAAGTTCGAGCCCCGCTGTAGTCAACGTGTTTGTGTCCCTGGACAAGATACTTAATCTCAATTGCCTCGTTCACCCAAGCGAAATACGGGGAGCTGTTGTGGGGAATATTACAATCTAAGTGCTGATAGGGATGTGCGCTTAGCCAGCTGCCGGCCTAGACGAAGCGCAATGATTGTGACGATTTCCTGATGGCATTTGAATCCTTCGGAAAAGCCTCGGCGCTTTACAAATGTCGGGTATTATTATTATTATAAATCACAGCAAGCTTTATCTGCTGTGAAGCTCTCGTTGAGCTCTTACCCCATGTCATTTAGTCTTATTATAAAAATTAAAAATACAAACACATACACACACACCCCATACCCCCCACACAAATTATGATAATTCAAATCTTTACAAACGGCGTTCAATATCATCCCTTAAACAAAAACAATTTAAAAAAAATCATCCGTTTCAAGTACAACAATTACCCTTCTCCATATTTCCATTTCTCATGTTTCTTGTATTCACCCATTTGGCTGATTCTTTTAAACAAATTAGACTATCTGTTTTCCTTTGTCGGCCTTGTCCTGTTAGTGTGCGGTGTCTGTCTGTCTGTACGTATGCATATCTGTTATATCACAGTTCACTTTCTAATACCATTTGTTTTAGTTTATAAAACACACATATATATGCCTTTTATATACGATTATTGCTTTTTACAATTCAATAATTATTAAATTATACACTACTGTATATTGGATATTGGATAAGAAGGCTACCCCACCTATAAGAATCAAAGGTGAAACAACTGAAGAGCGCCTCGACACATTGTTTCAGCACTTTAGTTCTCTACTTGGCAAACAGTTCAGAATAACACTAACCTTGATGAACCTTTCTTCAACCACAAGATAGCAGACCCCCTTCCCGTCCAGACTAGACCTTTCAGTATAGAGGAGCTTCAAATCTTTCTGAAGAAGCTGCACAACACCAAGACGCATGGTCCCGACAACATTCCTGCAGTAATCTGGAAGAGTCCACTATTCCATGATCAGCTGTAAGAATTTTGTAACAACACCTACATGGGAAACAAACCAGCTGCCTTTTCAACATCGTTCATCACTCCTCTACCAAAGAAATACGACCTCCAACAACCCCTAAACTACAGAGGAATTACACTGTCACCACTGGCCTCTAAGATCTACAACTCAATGCTGCTCAACAGAATCACTTCTCACATAGGGGCCAGAATGGTTTCCGCAAAGGCAGATCAACCCAACCTCAGATACTTTACTTGCCCTCAGAAGGATCATAAAAGAGTTGTGATTTTCCCAAAGAAAAGCTTCAATTGTGTTTGTAGACTTCTCTAAGGCTCGGATTGTGTCAACAGGGATATAATGCTGCATATTCTTACCAACTACGGTATCCCAGACGAGACTGTCAAAGCAATTGCCATCATGTACGATAAACCATCTTGCTTTGTCCAGAGCATGGATTGGCCCACAAAGGAGTTCGTATTACAATTACTGGAATCCTCCAAGGAGATACTCTTGCTCCCTATCTCTTTGTAATCGTGGTTGATTATATCCTCAGACAGAGTCTTGACATCATGAATGACAAGGGACTCACCATCAAACCCCAGCCTTCTGAAAGGTCACCAAAGTCAGCATCTCACAGACCTTGACTATGCAGATGATCTAGCTCTAACAGCCAATCTGATATGTGGTGCGCAGGATCTAACATCAATTGAGAATGCTGCAGACAAGGTCGGCCTACATCTTAATGCCAAGAAGACAGAATATATGACCATCAACGAGGAAGATAATCATCAACCTATCTACACTACAGACGGTACCCCACTCAAAGAGGTCAGGGACTTCAAGTACCTGGGGTCCTATGTTGCCGACAGCAAGAAAGACTTCCTGACAAGCTTGGAATGTCTGCATTAAACTACAAACGCCTATGGCAATCTGGTACTTCCAATTCAACCAAGCTGAAGTTCTTCAGAACATGTGTAGAGAGTATCCTGTTATATGGATCTGAAACATGGAGCATGAAGAAAGAGCTACAGGATAGACTGGATGGCACATACACCAGGCTTCTTATGCGAGTACAAAACATATCCTGGCGTGAGCACATGACCAAAGTACATATATATGTAGATATCCCTCCAATCTCATCTTCTGTTGCCCAACGCCGAGCTCGATTTGCCGGTCACTGTCATCGTGCGGTTGATCAGGTGGTCTCAGAAATCACATGTTGTCGGTTTCCACGCCCCAACAGGGGTCGTCGCCCCTTTAACTACATTAAGTGGCATTAAGTTTGAGCATGTATTTCTGCATCCAAATTTTAGTACATACAAGATGATAGTTTATTTAAAGCAAAAGTGATGGAATCATTATCTTTCTGATCAAAATGTGTATACAATTGAACATCATCAGCATACATAAAGTATTTCAAAATCAAAAGATTTGGGTTGTTCCCAACAGTGGGTGAATCCTAAGGAACCAACAACGAAAAATTGTGGTAATCAAGAACCATCTGTTGGGAGGGATTCAGAGAAATCCCCATTAATGCACAAGAACCTTTGTCCCAAGAAACTTTGTGGCGTCGTTTCAGCTTGTTTGTTCCACTAGTCGATTTCCAATGAATTTATCTGAGCAACAAAAGGCTTTAATGCGCGTTTGTACCGCAAAAGCCGCCAAAGATGCAAATACCTGTCTGACATAATAATATTATGACCAGATAAAATTCTACCAATCCGTTAATAGGCAGAAAAAATAATTGCTAACCATGAAACATATGTCTGTGATATCAAATTGTTAAATTAGCTCGTTCACACGCCCACGCCAAATATCTGTTAGTAGTATTTAATTCGTGTTCATTGGAGCCTTTTTTATCTTTTGTAGGTTCTGTATTTGATTTCAGGCTGTTTTTTTTTTTGTGGCGGTGTTTGACATCGAAATTTAAATAAAAATTCGTTTTAAAAAGGAGATTTAAGGGCGCGCCAGTCAAGGGGAAATACCTCCATGTAAATGGTATGGGAAGGGATAAAATAAGATGACATTTGTGGGAGGTTTCAAGTTGGACGTATGTGACTTTTTGCACACTTACTTAGCCGAGGCATACATGAAACGTAAATATTTAACACAGAGTGAATAGGGCTTCATATCCCTCTACATTTACGATTTTTAAAGGGAAAAAATGTGGACCCAATCACATAGAACTTACTACACATTATTCGGAAAACAATCAACGCTATTTATTAACCCACCACCAAGATTGACCCACTGCAGATTCACCAGCAGCAATGGAAGAAGCAATTCCGGGTATTTAGCATGCCGACGGACCGTAAAGTATTTTACAGGACTCGGCACACGTACCCAACCGGATCAATAAATTTGTTTTTTTTTAAATATTATAAAAGCCTTCCCAAAAGAAAGCTCCCACGTTCAGCAAATTGTCACCAATGACTAATTGTATTTTCTACAAGGTACAATATGCAAAATGTCATACAAAATCTCCAAATTTTAAATGTTTTAAAAAAAAAAGTTCTCCACCGCCATTGCACTATTTCATTCAATACAACTTAGAACATTCGTTATTTCATGACATCTTACCTGACATTCCACCGTATTGAATCGTAAATATTCCACCATTTTATAAGAAGTGTGCAATTGGAATCTATCTATACTACTAAAAAAATGAGATCAATGTCACACGCTCTGGAGGTCACACACGGGGGAAAGGAAATGCACTAGTAATATAAAAATGAGGGGACCTGTCCGTCCGACTATGCGTTTTGACACACATCAACCTATGGAGCTGATGATGTTTGGCATACAAGTAGGGAAACCAAAACCCTGAGGGTTATTCTCAGGGTTTCAGGGTGACCCAAAAAAAATCAAAAGGTCATACTGGAGTCACTTTGCATTAAAAAATGACCGTATAAAATGCCAAAAAAGGAACCCCAACCTGAGGAAAAGAACAAGTATGAGGGTCAAAGGTCACCACACCAAACACGGACAAGGTTGCTTCAATTTGGCAAGAATCCCAAGTAAACAAGAAAGCTGGGTGACCACATAGTTTACATCTATACTTGACCGCAGGATCACTTTTGCAATTGCATAAAAAATAATGGCCTCACTTGTAATAATTGTAATAAGTAATCGCACTTTTCAACCATGTCTAAATAAATGTAATAGTAGAATGAGTTCGTATTTTCAGTCATGATTCCCAATCAACAGCTACTACGATTCGCAAAAAATTTAAAGAAGAAATCATTAAAGGTGACTGATCAATCGAATCCGACCATTCATGTTGCCTCTAAGCTCCTGACATAAAAGCAATTAAATTCAGTTAAACGCTTTTGGATAGTGAACGATTTTGAAACGTTTTTATTCATAAACATTCCCAAATGAAAACATCTTAAAGAGACATGAGGGATTTCCAGAAAGAAGCCAGCCCCAATTTTCGCGAACCCGTTTTTTTACATAATTGGAAGGCTTAACAGGTATAGATCGCACATGAAGTGAATAAGCAGAAGACGCCGTCTTTATGGATAAGATGATGATTAGTAGTTTTCTATCGTGCACGACAGAAAGTTAAAGCATGGTTTTCTATAGGAACAATTAACAATAGCAGGGCGAGTTCAAAACAAGGTTTGCGGTTTTCTTTGGCACCTTTTTGTCCAATAAACCTTCGAAACAATGTTCTAGGTAGGTGGTTCTACAACTGATTCCAGTGAAATTTTAGAGAAAATTAGATCCTCCTCCGGTCACTTTAAAATTGCGGGCATTTCGTGATACAAAGCATGTACCCTTGGAATTACTAAAAGAAATAAGGATTTTTATATCATCTGAAACCGTTGGTTAAGTATTACAAAATAAAGCAATCATCTTACTAATACCTTCACAAACCAATTACATGGATATTCCTCT
Organism: Ophioderma brevispina; assembly: GCA_023653785.1. Classification (NCBI taxonomy): domain Eukaryota; kingdom Metazoa; phylum Echinodermata; class Ophiuroidea; order Amphilepidida; family Ophiodermatidae; genus Ophioderma; species Ophioderma brevispina. Next base: position 3,421 of record JAMKCH010013510.1, on the reverse strand, counting down.
TGACCGCCCTTTCCTTTTTTTTAAAGGAATTTTTATTTATTATTGATATCGCCACAGATAAGATCGCCCACGACTTGCTGCATGCGGTGCACTCATTAACGATTTTTAAAAGACGCTGTTAACATGACATCACTGTAAAAAAATACAAATAAAAATATTCCTTGACAACATATGACTTAATTTCATAAATTTTTCGTCAATATTTCGTTTTTACGTGTAAAGCCAATGGCGATGTCTAAATTTGGGATTTCTTGGCCGCACTCCCTGTTGCCGGTTACGCCCTCTATATCATGTTTGTATTTTAGGGTTCCAGTCGTGTTTTTGTGCCATTACGCTCACGGCCGGCCCAAAAGCAGGTGGGGAAGTGTGACGCTTTGTATTTCTACTCTTTGACATCAATATATTTTTGTAAATGTACGTCATGTTTTCGCGGGCCTTTATTCTTATTGAGTACATATCCATATGACGTAACATTGCACAACATTCTAAACTATCATACATGTAGATTTTAGAGGATATAAATGGCACGAATATGTTACTGCAACACTGCTATTTGAACAGTAGGTCAAACCCCAAGCGAATATAGAGCGGGTAGCCCGTAGGTACCCTCGCCCAAAAAGACCGAAGATGTATGAATAGCTAAAATTTACTGTTCTGTTGACTAAGCTTAGACACCCAGTTTTCATTGTTTTTTTTTTTTTTTCAAGGAGTATATTTAAAGGGGGATGGCCCATTTAAGTATGAGTTTTCATCTGTGATAGATTGGCCATCACTCTCAAAGTCCCATCTGTAAAGTTTCGTATCGATATTTCAATCCGTTTTGATGCGAGAGCTAAAACGTGATTTTGGAAGGCCCCAATATAGTATGTGTAAAATTAATAATGGTCGACCAAATGGGGGACATTCGCTCATAACTTCCAAACAAACCATCCTTTGGCTCCAAGAATTCACAGGTAAATGAGGAAAAATATTAGCTTTCTTCTGATATCCAAAATGTTGACCGCTTCACGGATTTTAAACAATATGGGGCTTCTGGAGACGAGGCTAATTTAGCGACCGGGCCATGGACTTTTAAAGTTCGAGAAAGAAAAAGAACTGAAAGAAATTCACTAAATGCCTTAGAATTAAGTATTCACAAACGTTTGAAGTACACATGCGAAAAATGTTAAAAACAAATCAAAATTGTGCATTTTTATGGCCATATTACATGTATTATGAATCACAAGAGTACAGAGGCCAAATTATTAAAGGACATCACGGATAAGGAGGAGGAAGGTCTCTATTATAATTATAAATAGTTATATTGCGCTTATCAATTTTGACTTGGTGTTTTTACAAACTTGCCTTTGCCATGTAGAAAGATGTTTTTTATCCCCAACATGCACTTAGATTGGGGCATGCTAAAACTAAAAAAGCCAACAAGCTTAGAGTATAACTCGTTTTCATGGACCATTTATGTATTAAATGAAAATAAAACAAACAGGAAGATTTTGAATATCGCCCATTTGCTATGGACCTGGACTTGATGCCTAGATGACCCTTTGCCGTAAAAGCTAAAAGAGGGCACATGAGGCAGCCCATTTATGAAAAAGTACCAAAATATCTAATGCCCGATTGTCGTGCAATGAATGAGAAAGGACTTGGTTTTATAGAGTCTTCTCTAGAGACAACACAATGGTCTTCATTCACTATCGCATTGATGTTTTTTTTTCCAATTCCATTTAGTGTTCATGCCCCCAGGAAACATGCGAAGAAAATGATGAGTCTCGGCCCCTTAAGACCCACCAATGGCAACTCACATACAATTGCTAATTAATATACATGCACAGATTTGCAAGCGGCATGCATTTGTTTTTTTTGGGGGGGGGGGGGGTCATACATGAAAATCATCTTCATAACTAGCAGAGTGTATGTCAACCCACCTCCGCTCCAAATGTCTGCAGAGCCGCAAACTTTGCCCTTCATAAGATAGCGTCAAGTTCAAAAATACCTTGATCAGTCATCCCTGCTGAAGTTGGTACATGCCTTCATTAGAGTAAGATTAGATACTATAGCTATAGTCTGCTATATGGACTCCCGGATTATGGAGATGCTAATTTTCAACTCCACTGCATGGCCTGCCTGTAAAGAAGCGTATATTTATGTTTAAGATCTTACATAAGCCTACAAGTCTTAAACAGACTTGATCCGAATTACATCTCGGATTTAATTGATGTATACCAACCTACACGTTCTCTGCGGTCTAGGGCCAACCTAGATTACTTTTCCCCTAGTCCGACCTTCTTACAACGTAGGGTTGAACGCTCTTTTGCCGCTGCGATTGCCACGGATATTGTAAATCATATAGTGAAAATATACGTTTACTTTGTAGGTTTTTAACTATACCGATTTATCATGATTAGGACCCGTACCATTTCCTTGCGGCGGTGAAAATTTCAATGAGGCGCAGGGACTCCAGTTAATCATGTTATTGAGAACAATGAATGGCCTCTGAAATGCACTATGGGCGGTACCATACATGAATGAAATTGTTTTTAGTGGGAGGTGAGTGAGTTAAATGACCCGGGTGTCCTCCAAGATAATCAAGTGTGGCACGTGCATTTGATTCTTTCATTTTCCCCGCGTTAGAGCCCCTCTCGACTTATTGGAATAGTACAAAACTCCAGGGGGGACGAACGTATCAAAGCGAATGAGTATAGTCATTTCGTTCTATTTTATCGTGTGTTCATGATTAATTTTGTTGTCTGGATGCAGTGACATACCGACCGGGGGCAGGGGGAATTCGGGATGACCATCTATTGCTCGAAAAAGCGGGACCGATAGGCCTATGGACCAGAATATGCATTTTCATCCCTTCTTTCGACCTTCTTTGCTGTGGTCTGTGTAATCGGTGAACCCACCTTTCTTGTAATCGAGGTAGGCGAAAGACGTGAGCCACTTCAAACTCATGCCCTGCAAGATGATACTACAGCGGCCTTAGTGTATGTAGGCTCTGTTGCACTGCTTTTTCTGTGTGTTGTCATCCAATCACCTGCAACATAGTATTAGTATTCGATATTGTTTTTATTGGACAATTAAAAAAAGCATAAAACCTTTAATATAAACAATCACTTCAGACCACACTTTCTGAGATATTTTTGAGATTCTTACTGAATAACTTGCGTTAGACATAGAAAAGATGACGGGGCCATAGGCGACAAAAGATATTGCAACAGTCTAAAACTTATCAACTTACAATCAATACCATTATGAGGTAGGTATTTTGTCTATTCGTTTCCATTTGGTGAAAACAAAACAATCAACATAATCAAAGGCATCCCCATTGTCTTAACGGTAACATTTAAAAATGTGGTACTCCCACCTTCACAAGTTATGCACCTTAAAAATCTGTAAAAGTATTTTAGTGTAACGTTGTTGGTTC
>JAMKCH010013509.1:0-51792 GCA_023653785.1 Ophioderma brevispina | reverse complement strand
GTCGAACAACTTGAAACCTAAATGCAGGCAAACGTACTTACCATATGAGAGCAACCAATATATGGAAAACAGTCTTTCCTTCAGTTATCCACTGTAACTATAATACAGAGTTTATCTCCGTTTTAAAGCATCTACATTAGGGCACCGGTGTTGCGCGATTCAATTTAAATGGCAAAATGCGAGGCCCGTATTTTGAAAATGCGGAAAATGCGGGATTTGCTTAAAGTAAAAAAATCGCAAAATGACGCTGGCCTCCTTATGTTTGCCCTGCTAGTTCAACCAGGAACACGAAAAAGTCTTTCTTTGCAAAAACAATGTTCAAACTTCCAAAGTTGACGTCCTGTTTCTTACCTTTTTCTCGGCTGAAAATACCAAGAAGCACATCATTATCACCTGTATTTTTGCCTTAATTATTCCGAATAAAATATTTGAATCAGATGTAGACGCCCCGCTGCCGCGGGCGGCTGAGGCCTTTGCATTACATCACCGAGAATAATTTACTTTCGCACATGGGATTGGGGAATCCCCACTAACCTGGGAAACCCAGGCCCCGGATGACGTGATCGTGTGACGGGTTTTCCACTCTTGCCCCTGAATGAATGGTCACATGTGGGAAGTTGTGTTCATCTCTACCGCATCCCTACCGATTTCCAGTCCGGGAAAATACCATTACTGACCGCGGCTAAGTGCGAATTTGTTTAATTCCGAAGAAATTTCCTAAGGATAAACTAATTATGAAACAAAGATACCCCGATACCGCAGTTGATGCATGCATCAAATATTATTGGTTAATGCACGAAGCGCAACATATCATTGACGCTCACAATTGGAAAATAGGTCGGGTCATTCGTGTTCAACTAATCAAGGTTAGAGGTCGGGTTCTACGTCTACCAACGGAGTCATACTGAAATTTTGGGAATGTAAGACGAGTCAGTACAATCTTGTGCATTTCACATTTACGAATCAACCTCATTTCGTGCCGGACCCACCAATAAAAAAAACGACGTTAAAGGTTCCCTGTACTACTGGTTCTACGCAGGATTATTTATAACATTTGGACTATATTTGCACTTATGGAAGCTTTATGAGTCATCAATTTTTGCCGAAGTTTTGCCATCATAATAATGATTTAATATCAGTTTGTGTTTGTTTATTGGCAAATAACATTAAAAAAGGTTGTTTTTTTTACACAATCGGTGAAAAATCGAGATGACAAACAAAATCGTAATAGACCCAAAAATTCGCGATTTTTTCGCGTTTTGCGCAATCGCGCAAAACTCCGGTTTTGTTTTTTGCCTAATCTACATTGGTAAATCCCACATAAGCATATGTGTATGCTTTTGAGATGTCTGTTGTAGTTTGGATTTATACTCATTGGTATTTTATGCTGTATTTATGGGAAAGTTTTTAGCATTTTACTATATTAATGTTGTGGATACATTTATAAGATCATTCTGTACAGTGTTGTATTATGCGCAGGGCATCCTTGGAAATCAGTGCTCTTGTCACTGAAGAGGTTACCCTGCCTCAAAGAAAAGTTAATTAAAAACAAAATCTCAATGGAAATACTTCTAACAAACAGTTACCCAAAACCCTACCTATGGTTACTGAAATAAACATAATTTGTTCTAAGGTGGACGCAGCTCCATAAAGAATGCAAACAGCCTTTAGTACAGGCTATGGGGGAATAAGGGTAGTGGAAAAGTGAATTATCCACTGAATGTGGCAACATCATAATATGGCATGGTACATGGTTCGTTGGTTACTACCCTGTTGATGGTTGAATTAAGTGCAAAGTACATGCCTCTAATTGGTGATGGTTTTATATATAACTGTTTTGTTAGTGTTAAGGGACACTGATAACTATTCTTCATCCTAATTTGCTCCACATCGTTTTACGAACAACCAGCCGTTGAGTAATTTGTCACATATGGAGAAGGTGGTGAGTCCAGGTAAAGCAGAAAAGGAGGAAAGATGACATTAAAATGAGGTTCAATTGTCTGCACCCCCCCACCCGGTTCCACCACTGCACCCAGACGGGGGAATTCAACACCAACGCCTGGACCCCCCCTGCAGTTGGGGTTTTTTGATCATCCCCCAGGATGTGCAAGCACACCGCTGGGGTGGCAGGTCCTTGCTATGCACATGGGGGGGGGGGCAGAGGGCTATTAATTTGGGAAATGTCTAGGGGAGTGGTTTGAAGTACAAGGGTGGGGGAATGGAGAGGTTGGAATGGGGTTTATTGTGAATAGTGATTGCTAATTGCGAGAATGTAACAGAGGTGTGCCCATTCCTGAAAATCCAAAATTTTGATCAGAACAAGCAAAGGTCAATGTTACGTTATCATCCGGTGGAGCTCCGCGGAACTTTTTTTATTTACGCGGATTTAAGGAACAATACCCCTGCTTCTCACTCCAAAAAACTGGTACTAAAACAAAACCTGGTTTTTGGTGGCCAGTTTTTCCTACTACCTTTATCTTTTAACATTTGAATCTCAGAAATTGAAAAGAAAAATGGTTAAAAAAAAAAAATTTACAGTTCCCGGATTTTGTATTTATTGCCAAAATCCAGAATTCCGGAAATTTCCTGAAAAAATTAACTTCTGTTAATGGTGCGCCAAACAAGAGAGGAACCTAGCCGGTTTTCAACCACCAGTGTCCACCGCTTTGCAATCCCACCTTTTTCGTCTCTACACAATTTGACCTCTAATAACCTGTAGCAGTTGATCTCTAATACCTGTTAACCCCCCCCTGTATCAGTTTGGTATATGACCCCTTAAACCTCCATAAGATGTAAGTCTATTGTTGCCCTATACCTAATTTTTGTGACAAATTGGGTCTTTTGGGTGATCGATGCTGAAAATGGGGATTTTAACAAACAGCCTTTACAATACTACGTCACCATCCAAAGTGGGGGAAATATTCCCCTGGGTGCTAGCCAGGGAAAATACTGATTTATCCAACATTGCAAGGCATAGTCTTCAGGTAACATGTTTTTTTCTTCCTTTGAAAGTTTTTGCCCCTCAGAAATTTCACTTTTATTTTAAAAAATAAATATTAACCCCCCCCCCTCCAAAAAAAAATCCTTTAACAACAACCCGCCCAACAAAAATTCCACTTCCCCCCTCCCCCGTTCCCCCCCCCCCCCCCCCCCCAGAAAATGATCTGGTCCACCACTGATGGGAGCATATTTTTCTTTTTTCCTATATAAGCCAAACATCATAATTCTCACTATCCAATGACCAAGATTAATGCTGAATTGAAAACCCCCAGAATGAATACATTTAATTATTTGCTTTCGGAAATTGACTGGCAATTTTATGAAAGGGAATTCCCTTTATGTTTTGATATTGCCCAACCAACAGGTTTTTGAGACCTATCTTGAGATCCAAACCATAAAATTTGGAGTGGAAGTCCACTTTGAACAAATCCCATAATGCTTAAAAATTTTGAGTGAAGTCCCACTTTTTTTGAACCAATCCATAATATGCAATTGAAATTTTCCTATACTGTACTGTAACTAAACCACATGTCCGTACTTAAAGGTGCAACCGAGAGATTTTGAGGCACACAGATATTGTGTCATATGCATTGATTTCGTATAGATTAGAACACCAATAGATTTCTACCGTGTATTTTGCCTCCAAATATCTTCTTAAAAGATAGAAAAAGTGATTTTGGAGATTGCCCTCTATAGTCCATATCATAACATAGGCTTGAATTTCATATTTGCTCCTGTACAAAATATAAATTTCATAATTTTTTGTACCAAGAAACATTTTCCTCAGTTAATCCATTTAGATGGAATATTTTTGATGGAAAGCTTTAATATCAGGCCACAGTACTTTTCGATTTTTTTAGGGACATCAGATAATGTGAAATCTCTTCGTTGCACACCTTTAAGGATAAAAGTGTTTCAAGAAGTTAAGGCCCACAAAATATTTTCAAATGATAAAAACATCCTAAAGTACCAGTGGCTTTTGTGGGCTAACTGAGTGGCCAAACTTTAACCTTTTTATGTGTTTACGATAAATTTTTTGTGAAGATCAGGTTTGACCTCTCATTAGAAGATGAAATTTCCCCAAAAACTGTTGTTAGTGTAAGGGACAACGGATAAAACATATTGATCCTAATTGCATACCAATCCGGTTTTTACACATCCTTTGTTAATTTGGTCACATATTGTGAGACAGGTGGTGGTCCCAGGTAAGCAGAAAAATGGAGGAGATGATTAAAAGGAGGTTCAATTGTGCTGCACCCCCCCCCCCCACGGTTCCACCAATTGCACCCAGACGGGGGAATTCAACAACACCCTGGCCCCCCTGCCAGTTGGGGTTTTTGATCATTCCCCAGGAGTGTGCAAAACATGTGCAGGTCCTTGCTATGCACATGGGGGGGGGGCGGCAGAGGGGGACTATTAATTGGACATGTCTAGGGGAGTGGTGTCGTACAAGGGTTGGGGGATAGGAGGAGGGTGAATGGGGTATGGTGAATAGTGAGTGTAAATTGCAGAGATGTAACAAGAGGTGTTGTCCCATTTCCTGAAAATCAAAAGTGATTCAGACAGCAAGGTCAAAGTTAGCGTAGCCATCCGGAGTGGGAGCTCGCGGAACGTATTTACGCGATTTTAAGGAACAAAACCCCTTCTCCAAAATAAAATGGTACTAAAAACATGGTTTTTTGGTGCAGTTCTACCCTTATCATTTAACAATTGATCTCAGAAATTGAAAAAAAGAAAAAGGATAAAAAAAAAAAAATTAACAGTTCCGGAATTTTATTTATGCGCCAAAAACAAGAATTCCGGAAATTCGCCCTGGGCAACATCTAATCTCGGTAATTGGTGGCAACAATGAGGAGAACCAGGCGGGTTTTCAAACCACCAGTGTCACCTGACCTTTGCAATCCACTTTTACGTTCTACCACAAGTTGACCTATAATACCTGTAGGCAAGTTGATCTCTAATAACCTGTGACCCTGGTATCAGTGGTATATTGGCCTTTAAGCTACCAATAAAGATGTAAGTCTATGGTTGACCTATGACCTAGTTTTGTGGGGACAAAATGGGTCTGTGGGTGAGACGATGCTGAAAATGGGATTTAACCGCCTTAAATACAACGGTCACCTCCAAAGTGGGAAAATCCCCTGGGTGCTAGCCTCATGATATTAATCCACATGGGCAAAGCATAGTCTTCAAAGGTACATAGTTGTTTTCTCTTTGGAAGTTTTTGCCGTCGAATTCACTTTTACCCCCCCCCTCAAAAAAATCCCTTTAAACCCCACCAAAAAATGCACTTCCCCTTCCCCGTTCCCCCCCCCCCCCCCCCCCACAGAAATGGAAGTTGGTACACACCAATGATGGGATCATATTTCTTGTTCCAGATAAAGCCAAACATCATATTTCTCAATATCAATTGACCAAAGATAATGGGTGATGAACAACAATGAATAAAAATTTATTATTTTCTGGGAAATTACTGGCAATTTTGAGGGCATTCCCTGTATTTTGATATGGCCCAAAACCAACAGGTTTTTGAGACCTATCTTGAGAGAAAACATAAAATTTGAGTGAAGTCCCACTTTTGCACAAATCCCATATGCATTAAAAAAATTTGAGTGAAGTCCACTTTTTGAACCACTCCCATAATGCATTGAATGTTTTCCTATAATGTACGTACTAAACACATGTCAGTACTTAAAAGTGCAACGAGATGATTTGATGGCACCACAGTATTGGTTCATACTAGCAAATTTCAATAGATAGACACTCAATAGATTCTTACATTGTATTTTGGCTAAAGAATATCTTAAAAGAAGAGAAAAAAAGTGATTTGAGTTGCCTCTATTTCCTATGATGAAACATAGGTGAATTTCATATTTGCTCCTGTACAAAATTAGAAATGTCATAATTTTTGTACAAAGAAACATTTATCAGTTAATCCATTTAGAGGGGGAATAATTTTTTGATGGAAAGCTTATATCAGGGCACAGTACTTTTCGATTTTTTTAGGGACAAATCACAGATTAGGTGAAATCCTCTCGTGCACACTTAAGGATAAAAGTGTTCAAGAATTTACGGACCACAATATTTTCATTCATGATACAAAAATCCTAAGTCAGTGGCTTTGTGCTAAAATGAGTGAAAAAGTTAACATTTTTTATGTGTTCGAATAAAATTTTTGTGAGATCATGTGACTCAGTTGGAGAATGAAATTTCCCAAAACTGGTGCATTGTGGGATGGATTCAATATAATACACCCTCTGGGTACCACCCTCTGAATACAAACCAAAAGTGGCATTTTGCCCGTAATTGGGAAGGGAGTTTATGAATCTGTCTATAATTGCACACAGTCTAAGAAACTAAACCCTAATTATGTCATATTTTTGGGCAGCTTTTCAAAAATTTTGACGTCACATACATTTTCAGTGAATCATCCCCCATAGAACTCATAATACCAGCTTGCATCTCTTTTAGTATTTTTTTTTTCCAACCCAAACTTACATTGCCATGTTCCTGAATCTGTATAGTCGGTGTAACCTATCTTGCCTCGTCAAATCTTGATTTAGACGGCAAGGCTTTTGAACGCATAGACAGGACCTGTTGTTTAAATTAGTACCAGTACCTACATTTAGTGCCTATTAAAATATACTGCTATTAACCTCATGCTGGCGCAATAAAGGGGGCATCAGCCTGCTATACTGCTACAATAGCAGTTCAAAGGGATTAAGGTAATTATATGGGGGATTAAACACCTAAATATGAGTATTAATTTCTGGATTTTTTTTTTGTCTTTAAATTTAAGTGTTTGGAGTGATCCTTTCAACATAGGAAAAGCCAAAACAATATTTTAATATATTAATTGTGTAAATTTGCGATAACAAAATGACGAGTACACCTAATTTCTATTGTTTACATGTTCGTTGCCATGGCATCAATGATTGGTGAATTTAACACGTTTATTGATTATTTGCTCTCCAAGGTAACCAAACAAGAGAATAAACTCGTATATCCCTGGCGATTTAATAATTAACGTGTTAAATGAAGGATACACACGCCCCCACCATGATTGTCTTTAGTACTTTACATCTTATTCCTTGTACCCTGTCTCACAAAGCCAACTAGGATCACATCAACTTCCGCTAGTCGAATTGAAATATTTCACAATTGTTATACAACATTACATCGGTATTATGGTAACAGATATTAGCGATCATTTCCCGATCTTTATTAATACTGAACTGAATGTGGAGCAACGTAGCGAGGTGTCTACTTGTGCCGACAAAGAAACGTCGTTTAAACCAGGCAACATTATGCAAGTAAAAACAAAAATTAAATGAGGTAAAATGGGAGTCATTCTGTTCCTCTTCAGATGTCCACTATATCTTATACAAATTTTTATGGTACAATTGCCCGCACTCCTAATGGACGAAATGTATCCAAAAGGTACAGTCCAATTCGAATCAAAAGATTCATCCCAGGTCACCTTGGATTACAAATGGTCTTATTGAAATCGATGCCGCACAAAATCGATTGTATCAAAAAATCCCGTCGAAAACACATAATACATAATAACATAACCAATTATAAATTTGTTATTCGTAATAGGTTAACCTCGATACTTCGACTGCAAAAGATTATTTCTCTGAAACACTGATAAAGAAAATACAATATGAGAACACATGAAATTTTAAATAACATCTTGATGTAGAAGGCGAAATCAGTGTGACGATTTGTGTAAGGATGTTGTCATATAACAATCCAAAGACATATCCATGAATTAATAATACTTTCAGGTATAGGTCCTTCTCTTGCTATAATATTCATCATACAGTTAAAGATGTTTCTCCTTATTCCTTAACCCAATAGCTCAACATGTTTCTTTAATCCAACTTCTGAGGAAGAAATCCTAAAAATTGATTAATACACTTGGGGTAGCAGGAAGAGTCCTGGTCATGAATAACATACTTCGTATTAGTCAAACAAATTGTCCAATGAATGTATCACACACAGAACACAACCCGTTAAAAAATCATTTTTAACACAACTTTATGTACTGGTAATAGGACCCAATGATTGAAAATTGCCAAGTTCTACCAGAATCTAAAAGATTATCAATCATTTGGGGACATTATAGACCTGTGTCGGTGTTACCCTGTTTCTCTAAATTACTGGGAAGCTTTTAGTCTATAAAGATGTATGAACTGTTTGAACAAATACATATTCCTTTATAAAAAACAATATGGGGTTCGAAGTATCTTCCACTTACACTTGCTGTTTTGGATTGTATAATTGATGTTAAAAAATCAATGCAAATGACAACATAGTACACAGTTAGTATTTTTATGGATTTATCTAAAGCATTTGATAACTTATTCAGATCATAATTTTTATTACTAAATTAATATCATTATGGCTTTAGAAGTTCTTCCCATACATGGTTTTGCAATTACTTGACTGAAAGGCAACAATTTTTTATCATATCATTCTGAAATGTTCTGAAACGAACCCCTTGATTGGTGTACCCCAGGATCAATTTTAGAACCCTTATCTTTTATTATTTTATGAATGAGATTTGTAAGAAACTACTCCAAATTATTATCCTTGTATTCCTCTTGGCCCACGATACTACTGTATTTTATTCACATAAGGATTTCAATGTTTTATGTAACATTCTTAAACAGAGAATACAAGAGGTGTTCATTAATTGGTTTAAAACAGCCATAAACTTTCACTAAATGCCAATAAGACCAACTTAATGGTATTAGCTCAAGGCATAAGTTAGAAATATTGGCATGACGGTCAACATACAATTAGAGGGTTGTAAATTACTCGTGTAAAAGAAGCGAAATTTCTTGTTCTTGTTTATCGATGAGAAGTTAACATGGCAAAAACAAATTTATCGTGTTTGTAATCTTGCGTTCAAAAAATAATATGGGGTTTTGAATAAGTTTAAGCGTTTCTTTACCACCAGAAAAACACTTTGTCCCATTGTATGTCATTTTGTTTTTACAGACATAAACTATGGATTTTTACTTTGGGAAATTCAAATAAACCTTATTTGAACAAAAGTCAACCTCCTTCAAAAGAGTGCTCTTATAATTATTTCGAATAGACCCATATTTAGGTCACTCAAAACCACTGTTTAAAATATTTAATGTATTGGATATTTTTCTTATGTAGAAAATAGAATGTACTTCTGTTTTTATGTATAAATATGGGTGCTTTATTAATGCTTCCGAAAGCTTTTGATGATATGTAATAAAGACACAAGATATCCCATTATAATACAAGATATAAAGACAATTATCGCTGCCAAACAAAATCTTTGTCTCAATAGGCCCTAGATTATGGAACCAAATACCAAGAGCATTCAAAATGTAAACAACCCATTTCAATTTTTAAGAAAGGGTTACGGCATTCCTTAAAGAAAGATAATGAAAGTACATCTGCCAGTTGTGTATATGTCATGTACTATATTCTAGAGATCATATGTAACCCATCCCCTGCGTTTATGCATGAACTCCCCATTATATTCATCCGTATTTAGGTAAACTATAATCATGCTTAATATTTTGTTTGACTCTGCAACATGTAATGTATACATTTATACGGTATTTTGAGGCTTAATGTAAACGTCCGTCTGTTTGTATATTGTAAACGTCTGTGCAGTAAATGTCCATTTCTTTACGTGTTTTGAACAGGGGGTGCATCCATTTTTTCAAGGTCTCTGCTATCGTTTTACCTCCCCTCGCATCATCACTTTTATTTGTTTAAATAATGTGTAATATCTTGTGCTTTTGATGGAAAAATACAATAAACGTGATTGATTGATCATAATAGCTATGTGAAGGCCTAAACCTACCCCTATCTCAATAAAATATCATGTCCGTGGTTTTCCTGCGCTAAGGATTGTTTGTGGCCTTGTATTTGATGATCAGAGTTTGTCCTACGGGCTTATTTTAGTAATTGCTACCGGTTATGGGGGGGAGAATACCAAAGATACGTAGGCTATGTTGGTAGCGGACCAGGACAGTGGTGTGGCAAAGTTGCACGTGTTGGCTTTCAATAATGGCTACAAGGATTGCAGGGTATTGTTTTGGAAAGGTAGATTTGTCCTGGGAAATATACAATGGCATTATTGAAAACAATTGACAGGGCAAACAGAATTAAAAACGCAGAAGACAAATAAAAAGGCGACGGAAAAGAGCGTTGAATCAACCAAAGGGTATGAAGACAGCAAGCAATTGTTGAGGATGAGGGGTGATCTATGAGCCAGGCATGGGGGATTGGGGGAAGGGGGATTAAGTTTAGTAGTGGCCAGAGTCATTTAGAGTCATAAGACTTTAATTAAAGTGAAATAAAATGGTGTTTTGTTTGATATCATTTTTATGCGTAGAACGTAACTAAAAAACTTTAACGCACAATTTCTACGATTTCACATTTTCGCGACAATTCAGGTTTCAAAAATATGTAGCTCCAAAAAATACACCCCCTACGACTCAAATTGGCAGAATTAGAATAATCTTTAAAATGTACTCTGGTCTTGGTCTTCCAAACAAAAACCTAATCTCATTACAAAAATTTTGGAAATGATAATTGTTTACAATGTCATCATTTACTGTAGGTGATATTCAAGCTATGTGAATTGCCTTTACCCCTGCAGGACTAGAAAAACACGGCCAATCATAGACTTGGCAAGAGGCTTAATTTGACAACCTTAAGAACTTTCTATTGACATTTTCCGTTACGGAGCTACATTTTTAAAAAATTGACTTTCTTGCTAATTAATAGCAAAGAGACTAATAATTATTGAATTCAAAAAATAAATGTTTTCATATTGTACTTGTATTGACTTAGTATGAAGTTGATAGGTTATTGTTATTGGCTTCGTGTATTTTGTCTAATCCCCCATGTGACACCTTAAAGTAGAAATTGATGCTTGCATAAATCAATTGCTCTGAATTTAAGACCTGCCATGATTTCCTAAAAAAAATACAGACAGCCCGGTCCTAGGTCAGCTAGTGTTGCCTGCAATCACACTTTGTGAAGGATAGGCCGCATATGACCTTTGACCGTGATGTGGACCTTTGACCTCACGAACATGAATAATAGCCATAAACCATGTCTGGGTACAAGTGAATTTTCAACTTTTTAATTGAGGTCAATTTTACATTTTTAGCCAATTTACAACTGTACCTCAGCGCACATGGACCCTTTTTGACCCTCATCAACAAATGAGGGCTTCTTAGTTGCACATATGACTTCAGTTGGTTTTTAAATTCATGACTAAGTTTGGTTAAATCCTCAAAGTATCTGGATATTACAAATGTTAACCCTTTTTCACACCAGACAACAACAACAGCATCATCATAACAGACAACAACAATGGACAACGTGATCCCTAAGTGTCTTCCTGCCTTTGACGCAGGCGACACAAAAAAACAAATTTTCCTGACCGTGGATTCAGCTATGTCACCGAAGGGATATTGCACTTTCTGGTTTAGGTGATTTGGCATGTTACGCCCCTGGCAGAACCTATAGAATGCCAGACATCACAAATTTATGGCCAGGCTTTTAAACTACCCACATGATGAATGTGCAATTCAGTAACCTGCAGTAGTCATCATGGCCATGCTGAGGAGACCAGTCACTATCAACTTATAAACAATGTCACATGGACTATACTCTGTATATATTGACTATACTTGTATAATTGACGAGACTTTATATCGACTAACTTGAAAATATGACTAACTTTTATATGTTAAACAATATACAAAAAATGAAATGGCTTGGTCCACTTCATGATTCTCCCTGTTACTGCAACAGCCAAGAAGAGCCTCGCTTTGGAATTTGAAAACAGGTTTTGGTATTCTTTGTAATTGAGGCACATTTATTTAGGCATTTAGGTCAATAATTATTTCTCCTGCTGTAACACAAATTTAACTATCATTAACATACTCATGTAATTTCATGCATACTACCATGCAATCAATTTATCCTTTTAGAAAGGAAACAGGAAAAATATATTTTCAGATATGACCTTTGACATATGACCTACAGATCTGTATGTCGGATAGGGCTTATTACGTCCGCAACTTGCTTTCCAGGACCACAGCTTTCGACTCATCTCATAATGCAACTATTCATATTTATTTTCAATCGTTTCCTCTTTTTTTGTTGCAATTTTGCCTCACTCTATACTCAAAATTAATTAAAATTTTTTGCCTTGAGAAGGATTCGAACCCACGACCTTCAGATAACAATGCGCGCCTATTGCACGCATGCCATGCCATGCATTCCGAGCTGGCAAAGGTCGTTCTTTTGTAATACTTAAAGCCACTATCAGTCACTTTTTTTCCCAACTCAAAATGCTCATTTTGTTTAATTGTCTAGTGTGCGGTCATATTAACACCTTACAGTACTCTTCCTTTTGAAAAACAACACTAAACATTATAAAGCGTCTTGAAATGCCATTTTCGACTGTTTTTGTTTACTTAATATTAAAAGTCAGATCCCGACTTTTAGTATAAACAAGCATATAAATCGTAATTTCTTGACAATACGGCGTGTTAAAAGCTTACCACTTACAGGGGTCTTATCACAACCATTTCAAATACAATGGATTTGTACAAAATAGGGAGCGCTGTTTGTTTACTTTTGAAAAATCGCTGAGAGTGGCTTTAAATAAACGGAATAAAGCGCAAACACAATCATGACTAGCACCGCTATGAGACAAGTCAAAAGGATGAGAATCCTGGAACACCAGTGTGGATGGAATAAGTCTCTGCTCTGTATTCACACCAAATTAGTTGCTGCACTAACTGGGGTCCTTTGTGTGGCAAAATGATCAAAAATTGCACAGGATTTGGCAGTACAGCACATTTTTTGTAGGCTGATGATGATGACAATGTGACAACATTAATTGCTATGGCAAAAGTCCCTTCTGGCTAAAGCTTCCAGGGGGGTGGGGTAATAGGAACAATAGGTTGTCTGATTAAACCCCTGAGCACTCTATTTGTCTTTCATACAGCCCTTTATGATTGGCTAGATTCATCAATATTCAGTTTAATACCAATAGAATGCACAGGGCTATTCCCTGTCAACATTTCGAGATGTGCACCGAAAAAAAAAAAAAAAAAAAAAATCAGCATGTTCTGGATTTGTTTCTGGTTTTTTGGGTGTGATATAGATTATGAGGACAAATGAAACTCCCGAAACTTTTGAGCTTCATACACTTTTCGTTTTCCCCAGTGAGCTTCAAATTTAGGGGAGTCCCCATGAAAAATGCTTGTTGCGAATGGGAAGACATTTTAGAGGGCCCTAAACTTGTAATGGAGCCTCCCTACCCTTTGAAATCACTATCTGGGAATTTTCTTTGGCAGGCATTCAATCTGGCATGAAAATGTTATGCTCCTTTACTTCTACAGTTATTTCGGTGTAAAATGGGCGTGTGGGGGGGGGGGGGGGGGGGTGGGGGGGGGGGGGGAAGGAGGGAACCTGACATCACCGCAGCGTTCAAAAAACATATAATTAGCCCCCCCCCCCCCCCCCCACACCATTATTGCGTCAAGCAATAGTATTGACCGCTGCTTATTCATTCACATACCATGCATATAACCTTCCCACAACAAAAATTTAAAAACTTAACATCACAAGCGGAACCTTCAAAATGCAAAGTCGGGGGGGGGAAAACCCCCCCCCCCCCTTCACTCATAACGCGGACCTTTGTCATTTTTGGGGGGGGGTGCGTCGGCACTCCCCCTGGCTACGGGCCTGGTTATTTCACACAGTATTAGTAATATGGACAATCATTGTGCATACGCACAAACATGTTTGAATGATTGCGTCCTCATCGGGAAATATCCCGAGTCAGCCTTTCAGGTGAGAGTTGAAGTATGATTTCCTTACCAAGGATTTATTTGTCTTGTACCGTCTGCTCCTTTTCATCGTCATCCGGTAGAGTAAACAAAGAGTGTATGGTTACTTATGCTGGTATATAATTGTATCAATCACAACTAAGGTTGGCTTAAGAACACAATTAACTAATAGTTTGACAATTTTCAGAAAATCATTTTCACTTAAAAAATATCTCACTCCAATTTTTTTATCAACAAAGATTAACAGTCTCAAAGAGGGGTTTGCCCCCCTTCACTATTTTTTTTTGGTACCCTATCAAAACACCTTTTCTTGTGTGCCAAATGATTTATGTAATTATCATTGGACATTTTCTGCGTGTTTTTCATGAAAAAAAACCTCACTGAGGTATAGGTGTACAGGGTGGTTCTAAATTGATGGATAGGGGAGGGTGGCAGCTACTCTCTCTCTTTGCGCGAGAGCAGAATGAACAGAAAAACAGTGGACAAAGTGTCCTTATGTGTCTTTCGGGTCCTTAAGGCAGGTACCACAATAAAGTATTGAGTCACTACTTTCTCTTCTTTTCACCAAACTATCAAGTGTATTACCATTGGGTGTGAGGCAAACTACCGGGCACTACCATCTATGATCAATCCGCCTGATTGGTTCATTACAGGACAAACATGAGATAGCCCTCTGTGTAACCAATCAAAATAGTGCTTCTATATCTCTATGTAACCCATATACCACCATTCTCTGAGTGCCTATACAGATATTACCTTCCAAGTGACCAATCAAAAATAGGGTTTAGCTTCATACCTGCCAACATTTGTAAAGTCAAAAATCTTACTGCATGAAAGTGAGAGTGCAAACGGTAAGCACCATGGCACTCAAAACACTAGCAAGTGGGTCCGAAGGGTCGGTCTTTGGCCCCTGAGGGATTCCAGGACGCCTGCATTTAGGGCCTGAAGGGGCCGGAGGGCTGACCAAAAGGCATGGACACCAAATTTGAAAAATTTTCTTTTGACTTTTAGAAATAATTTTCTTGCCAAAAAATTTAAAAAATCTATTCGTAAGATTTTATGCTGTCACAATCTTGGTGGAAATGCTTACTAAAATAAGAGTAAATTTAATAATAAGATATTAAATCTTATAAATAAGATTAAATCTTACTAGTGGGCAGGGATGGTAGATGCTGATAGATAGGCAGTAGTACCCTGAGGGTAAGAATATGAAGTAGGTCATATAGTTTTTACTTTGAATGAAATTCTGGTATGGGGAGGGCATTTCCAGCACAAGTAGTGAAGCTCTCTCTACAGGAGTCTAACAGGAAACATTTCCATGTACAATTAAGAATATAGGTCACTTAAATGTGGCCACAAATGAGACAACATGAGTTTTAGAAGTTCATTAAAAAATATAGAAGCACTGCTGCCAAATGCAAATTGAATGCAAATTGAATGCAATAATAGTATGTGTGTACAATAAGTTTAAACACATGCATGTGGCGGAAGATCAAAGGGTTAGATTGCATTATGAATTAAACATTAAAGGTGCAACGAGGAGATGTCAAATAAACAGGTGTCCCCAAAATTTGAAAAAATTATGATTTTAACACTGTTGAAAGCTCCTATCTAAAAAATCCCCTACTGTAAGGATTAAGCTGAGGACTGTTTCTTTGGTATAAAAAATGTGAAATTCCGAATTCGTATAGGAGAAAAATACGAAATTTCAGGATATGTTTCTATTGAAATATAAGCCTAGGACAAAATCACCTTTGTTTCATTTTAAGGTATTTCTGTTAACCCATAAAAGGTAGGGATCTGATGCGCATCATTAATCTCATGAAATCACTGACATCACAGAAAATAAGGATCACTTGGAAATCTCTCGTTGCACCTTTAAGGCTTGCAACTTGTAACATGTATGCTCTAGTCTTAAAGGTCCAATGGCCGCTGTCACTACTAGCGGCATCCCCAGCAGGCTTGTTTTTACTGGAGGTGGTTAAGTTTTGATGTCTGAAGGAAAGTAAGAAAGTACTATTTTAGCTTTATTAAGCTACCTCCTCCAAAATCTTAGGGCCTTAAAAAGGTACTTGGTTTGGATGTTATCAGCAAACATGTAGCCCATTTGGTCAACCAATTTATTAATATTACCACAATATTCTATGGTGGCTTGCAACATTCCTGTTTTTTAGCTCTCATATCGAAATAAATTGAAATATCAGGATAACAGTTACAGATGGTATTCTAGTCAAGTCATCAATCAAAGAAATCTCTAATAACCAAATACCAAAATACTCCCCTTCAAAACATGACAGAATTCGAATATGATAACATATTACTGAGGCACATGACAGAAGATATGGTTTTCACTGTACAAGTTGGGGTTTGTTGTCAAGGTATTCATCAAGATAAAAAACTTTATAGAACTAAATCAGGTCACCCCCGGTAACGACACATGTACGTGACCAAACTTTTCAATATGTATAAATTTACTGAGGCATTGACAGGCAGAGATTGGCCCGCTGGGTATAGTGTGAAGCACTTAACTTGATCGTACTTCTGGATCATTTAGTGTGCATGTTTTTACTTATTAGAGGCTATTACAGCCACTTACAGCTAGTTTTGCTAAGGATAAAAGAATATGCAGCAAAAACACACACAATCAAATTGCTATAATGATACATCATTTTTTGTGCATCTAAAGTAGTTTTTAACTTTTTGCAAACACTACACAGCAGTCATCATGTGAACAGGTTCACCATCAAAATCAGCATTAATTATGAAATCAAATTATGCTCCTCAAATTAAACAAAAACTGAAGACAAATATTTAACAAGCTTATATCAAAAAGAATTATTCTATGACCCAAATCTGATCTCAAGTAAAAGGGTGAAAGTTCTGCATGTCTTGGGTTTGCACCTACAAACATACGCGCTAGGCCTTGGAATCAGCACATATCGCACGCACATAAATTAAAGGCAGTGTAATTGAAGCGCTTTAAAGCGGACATGCGGAGTCGAATTCATGACGTTCCCTTAACTTGTCATCCGATAAAGGAGTATAGAGTAGTGGAAGAGCTACAAAACACTATTGTCAAATTAAATGTTATGTAAAGATGATAGGTTAAACCAATCAATACCACAATGCATTGCCAATGTACAGTACTTTACTGTTTGATGCATTGCAATGTATATTAAGTCCATTCTCTACCTCCGTGCCGTGATGTCATAACATTGACGGAGCTTTTACGCATGCGTAAGATCTAATATGTTGTCTTTGTGGCGGGCGTGTAAAAATACATCGCTTTAAGCCAGCACGCGCAGTTAACTGGTGCGACCATGTATCTCGCGATGATGTCACTGCATGGCGGTAGGGAAGGAATGATGCTTGGCAGTTTGACAGCCATATCTATGCCAAATGCCCGGCCGTATGCATGACGCATGGTATTTTGGTGAGCAGTGTACTTTTGGTAGATTGTTTCATATAGAGTCCATGGATGACAAATGAGGTATTACGATGATTCCGTCATGTGCTGTATGACGTGGCAGTTATCGCGACGGAATGAATGGCAAATTCCTCATTGCATCCATGGGACTTTATATGAAACGTGTTCTACCGTACTTTAAACTTATTGCCGAGGAAGACAGGGTCATAATCCCGTTGAAAAATGTTCCTTCCTAGTGGACATTATTGGTTCACTCTTCTCGTTCGTTTAAGGAGACAAATTCACTCCCCCCTACCAGCCCGGCATCTTTAGTGAGGTGGATTTTCCTAGTTTGCTTTAAAATTAAAAGGGCAGTCCAGTTTGGCTGGAAAATTAATTGCAAAACTGGTTGTGTTTTGTATCGCCCCTATAGCCGGAAGCGGAATACGGAGTCTGACAAAACTGCCAGCAACAACTCACGTAAATTTTGAAGAAAAAAAACCTCGATGCGCGCTTCAAGCTAGGGCATGTGCAGGGAACTAAAGATGCAATGTTTGCGCAGTTTATTTTCACTGCGATTCAGGGATTCCCTGGGGCTTCCCTTTGTTTTCTCCCGTGATGTATTCATAGGTCCGGTCCCGGCTATTGACACACTATCTGGGTATCAAAACATGCTCAGGGTGGAGGGATCTACTGTTTGATCATGTTTAAATCTGTTCATACAAGGACGCAGTTTGACACAAAAACACAAAAAAAAATTGGAGTGATACAGGATTTTATATTGAAAGATGGACAGCAAGCATTTTAGGGACATATCAACGAAAGGCAAAGAAAAGTTACCATTATGTGTTTGTTCCTGTCCATAGAAAAGAAAGCTTCATGGCATAGTAGGTTGAGCTGATGCTGAATTATTAAGAATATTGCATCAATAGGGGAACAAACCTGGAGTGGACAGGTGGAAAATTTGGTCAGAAAGAGAATTTGGTGGTTATGGTGGTGGTCTGTTATGATAGGAAAGTGGGGAAACCCCAGATAAAATCCTGCTAATTTGGTATCTGACTGGGTGGGGGGGGGGGGTAAAATATAGTACATTTCAGGTGTAGTTGTACATAGCAACCCAATCTAGTAAAAACATGCCAAAGTTACAAGAGACAGTACAATAACATGATCAACAGGAGAGGTGTACTACTGATGCAAAATCAATCACATGCATTGAAATTTATATAGCCAACCATAATTATTTTACCTGGATTTTGTTACATGTGTTAGAGTATTGATTCTTGTGTAAAACAGGAAGAATTATTTGACCAAATGGTTAAACTAACATTCAAAAAATAAGGTTAGACTGTAAAAAAATAAACTTCTATGAAAACATTGTAAGAAAGAAAAACACCCATTATGATTTTAATATCGGTGTCATAAGAGTATTATTGACGACCACAAAACATTACCAAGCTCATTCTGCAAAGGGCAAGAAAAAGGCTTATGATTTAAAGGTGCGTGTTCGATCGTCTTTGGGACCCCCTGATTTACCCGGAAGTGGTATCCGATTTTGATATAGATTATAAAAGCCGTATTTTTATAATGTCATCTGAAAATTTGAGGCCTCAAATCCATTACATTCCGGAAGATATATAAACAAAAACCCGCCACTTTAGTGGTAACCATCAATATTAGACACAGTATTGAATACGGCTTTGCAACATGCATTATGCGTCTACCATCAAAACCGAAAGGTTGTTTTCCACGGACTTGATGGTGTGTATTGTGCAAGTGGTCAGGCTCTCATATCAAGTAGAGAACTCAAAATACACATAAATCGGAACAAGCACCTAATGGACTATCATTATTTGAAATCCATATTACCAGTATGGAAATGACCTTAACAGTTATATTGCAGGGGGATGCAGTTACAGGGGATGACCTAATTTTACAATCAAGATTAATTGGAGTCTCCTGCAGAAGGGATGTTGGTTTGAAGGGTCGTTACTCAATGGGGCTGTTCCACTTTAAATCCATACTCATCTGTAAAAACACAAAACCAATTTTCACAGGGGGTAGTATGGTTTTTGAAAGGAATAGGACAGTTCTGCTTATTTTCTTCAAAAACATACGCAAAAGTCTTTGAAGTATTAAAGTGTTAGGAACAGCCTATTATGCTCAAAAAATCATCTCCTGCTTGCCGTGCCCATTTTTTGTTGGAAAAATGTACCACATGTGTAAATCTACTTCGATAAATGAATTTCAATATAAACAACTTCGGTAAGGCAGTATTATTAAAATCATATCTCGTGGTCCTCAAAACAATATTTTGTCGCAGGCAAACGCATTTGCAGTTTAGCATTTAGGCATATTGAGATCAGGAATAAATTAAAAACAAAAACAAACACAAAAAACAAGTAGAATTTCGCAATTCTCTGCCTTCCCTAAAAAAATTCTAGAGAATAAAAGGTATGATTTTGGGACCGGTACTCTCTTTACGACGAATTGAACTTAAGGCGATACCATTATTTCAGTGGAAGAACGAGGCCGCGAGGTCCGAGTTCTTCCACGCAAAAAAGAATGGTGTCGCCAGTTTCAATTCGTCATAAGAGAGGTCCGGTTCCCAAAACATACCTTTATTATCCATGCTTAAACAGCAATTATCATTTAAGGTCACTTTAACCCAATTTCGCGAGTAATTTACAGCTACATCATATGCTCGGTATGGGCTTAAATACAAACATAAAGGACTGCCATCACCCGTGAAAACAATCGAACAACCCGTGAACGCAACGATCATAAGCAACGAGACACAAACGTTGGCAGGCGCGCGCGAAAGTAGCAAAACGCGTAATGATTGCAAGAGCTCAACCAAAAATAACTTCAATACGCAGTGCGTTATACCTTGGTTCAATTAAACGAATTGATTGGAACCCGGGCATACAGCCAATGAAAGTGCTTACATTTTCACAGCTGTTATAGAATCAAGATTATAATGCGTGGCCGCCTTCAATCACTACCCATCAGGTTTAGCTTTTAGCTTGACCGTTTTATTTTGGTTGACGGGGACCAGTGGCAACATCCATCAATCCATTCCGTCAGGACACCACCCCCTAACATACATTCCAGCGTGACAGCCGAAAGTTTAAAGTGGTCATTCCAGCTTAGACCGCGGCCCACAAAACAAAACAACCCCTAAATTTCCATATTTGTTCTTTGGAAGCACCTTTTATTTAGCTTTATATTTTGTAGCAGTAAGTGTAAAAATGTGTTGTATTTTCTCAAAAGCATCCAATTAAAAAAAAATGGCCCTTTTTGGTAAAAAAGACTTGCGACTGCTTTTGAAACAGTCCATCAATTAAGGTCAAATCAACTTTGTTAGCCATGCTTTCAAAAAATTTGCCATTAATGTTTGAGAGGAAGTGAGAAAAACTACGGACAATATATGTGCTGTGAAGCCTTAAACCCAAGCAGCACTAAAATATTGATTAAAAGCCATGTATAGTAAGTGGTTAGGGCAATTAGCCAATGCAGCTTAAATGTACTGAATTATTGACATTTGATAAAACTTATCTTCCTGTTTGTTTATACGGACGGAAACATATCAGTATTGCGCAATTGAAACATTAAAGGTAGAAACACGGAAATAAATGAGTGATTGAAAGAAAGAGAAGAGAACACAAAGGTCAGTGAAGTAGATCCCCTCGCCATCGGCTTGTGTGTTAAATTTTTCAAAATAGTAGGGTAATTCACCATCCAATTATCAATTGTTGACTAAAAGTCTGTGGTACTCAGGAAGAAATTTGTTCATGTGGTTTACAATGCGTGCTGGCAATAAAGGAAAATGATGAATTTTAGTACATGTACTTTACATGAAACGAAGATGGAGGGTTATGATCCACAGTGCTAAAATAAACAAAAAAACAAAGATTTGAGACCACGGAATTATGTTCCTTAGTGTTGCAATGTGCTGGGAGGCGCGTGGGTCCTGGAATGTTGGGAAGATTCCCATGCTTGTGCACAAAAAAAAGCACGTTAGACTAGTTCTCCCAGACTAATCAATTTCACAATCTCTACTAGTATCAATAAGGGGTATCAAAATTTACTTTGGCCAAATGAATTTAGTCCCGATGGAGTATCATTTCTGGGATGTCGCATCCGGCGCGCCCAGCCCCAGTCAACCATGCCTTGAAAAAATATGACCAAAATATCATGTTTGGCAATCAAAATCAAGAATATGAGCTGGGTCCCACTATGGGTATAAGTTACGGATAAATTTGTCCAATTATTTTTTTTGGGTCACTTTCAGAATCCCTGGGAGGAGCAGGAATCCCCATATTCTTATATGAGTTGTATTTCTCTGCAAGACAATTTAAAACTTGATATTTTATGTTATAAATGGGGGTAAATTATATGATACAAACATTGCTCATAAACAACGGAGATAGAAAGAAATTGACAAAAATGAAACAAATCAAAAAAGATATGAATAAAATACATTTAAGTCAGTAAACATGAATGAGAGAGTGTCTTCTCCCTAGAGACATCATATAGGAGTCTCTGATATGATATGGATGCCTATTGGGCAAGAAAAAAAAACTAATTCAGAACAGAAGGTATTAAAATCACAAAATGCACCTTTAAACTAAGAAAACTATTTTTGATCAAAGTGACTATAAAAATCCATTTTGATTTATAGAGCTCCGGATATCTACCATAGGATGTGTGGGATGTGCATGTTACTTGAGACAAATCATGTTACTGGCCTTGTTTAGAATGCTGTAGTCAGATATTACCTATACTCTGTAAACCTAGAAGTACAAAGTAATCAATAAACTCCCACACCAGTCTCACTAGGATTGCCTGGTATTTGTCAACTTATATGACCAGTATTTTGTGTATCAGTGTAAGAGATTTGTTTTATTTGTACATCATGCGCGGTGTCTTCAACGCGTGCGATTTAGACTGCGCCTAAGAGTGTATAAGCGTGTTTTGTATTAAGGCGCGATAATGCTGCGCAGCGCATCGCATCGATTACCGTACACACTCGGGTATAAGCCCACCCCCGAAAAAGGGCTAGAACTTGGGAGCAAATATCAGATACAAAATTGCAATAAATATCATTTCAAGAGCATATTATTCACCAGATACCATTTAATGTACACTTTAGTTGTAGCAGATAATAAAACATTTAAGGTCCATTTTCCCATAACATTCCTCAAAGTTATTATAGCAAACAAGGCATCCCAATGCATTGGGCCCTACTTTGATTGCTCTATAGAATAGTTCTAGTTTTAAAATGTGATTTTGTTTGTGTAATTACTGCCACATTATTTTGTGAATGCTAAAATTACCACCTGGGCTTATACCCAAGTGTATGCTAGCTCCTGTATTTTCTTTAAAAATTGGGGGTGGGCTTATACCCGAAGATGGGCTTATACCCGAGTGGTTACGGTAATTTACTTTGTACTTCAAATTTTATGAAGTATAGTGTGTGTATTGGGTCTATATTTATAACTCATATTTAGGCTGTCTAAAATTTATGAAATATTCCAAACCCTTTATGTGCAAAACACTAGTTTGTGGTACGGTACTCTTCAGGGATGCACTGCATATTAAACCCCATGAATTGATCATGAATACAATTCCCCATATTGGAGGCATATTCCAGCTGTGCTTTCCATTGGGGTGTATGTAATTCATCTAGAATAGCCTAATGAACAAGTGGGTTACAGGATTGTTACAGTATGCATGGGGAAAGAAATAGAGGTTGAGACAAATGTAAGGTTAAATAATGAATAGGTTTCTTTCCAGTGTCTTAAGATGATTTGAACCATATACTTGCCTGCTTTTGTGATCACTTGCATTGCAATTAGGCCTCAAGTTTTTAAATGAGAGTAATTTAACATTTTTCAGCCTATTTTACAACTTGACACGCAAATGACCCTTTTGACCTCTTCAAGCGACATGCAACATGACTATTGGATGCATAAGACTATCTTCATCTTTGGTCTAACTAAGAATAGGACATATTCTCTTCAAATGAGAGCAATGTGAAGGAACTTTAAACAAAATGGTAGCACATGTAGTACATACATACATAAACATGTACATACATACAGAAATGGTGATGACAAGGCACAGAACTAGATAAAAAATCAAATCACATGTATTATTGGATAGCCCAAGAGCCTAATACCAATTTCTTTCACACCTTGTGTATCATCCTTGTTGTGCAACTAGCTGAGTGTTGTCCTTGTTGTCGTGCAACTAGCCGTGCATCGTCCTTGTTGTTGCACAACCATCCGCGCGTCATCAATGTTGCTGCACAAGCATACCCACATAAAAATCTGTACCACACGTTATGTTATCTGTGTTGCATTTCCGCAATGTTCCAGAGTGTGATCGGCCGATTTTTCTGTAATACTTATGTAGAAACACCATTGGAACAAACATGCCCCTAAAAGAGTCCTCAATTCCCTCTGGACAAAAGTCTCCTCCCGATGACCCCTCTTCATACTTAAGAGATATTTGAGTCAGAGTGCCAGCATGTGACATCAGTTGTTATTAATTTACTGCTAATGCAACAAACGTAACATACTTGCTTGTCTCAATAAAATACATCGGACTTTCCAAATACGACAAAATATGAATGGCCTATTGGGTGGTGCTCGAATCGATTACAACTGTTTCAGGAAAAATCTGGTTCTATATGAGATCATTGTTACAATGTCTATCCTGAACTTGTTTTAGACTCGACAAAACAATATGGCAGACTTCCTACTATCAAATATGCCTAACGATGACAAGTCTGGTTGATTAAAACTGTTTTGAGATGTGTCACCTACCTAAGTATTGATTGGCGGCA
Source organism: Ophioderma brevispina (assembly GCA_023653785.1). NCBI lineage: Eukaryota > Metazoa > Echinodermata > Ophiuroidea > Amphilepidida > Ophiodermatidae > Ophioderma > Ophioderma brevispina. The sequence goes on along the minus strand of JAMKCH010013509.1, from coordinate 27,659 downwards.
CTTGATGTCAATGTTTGACTTCAAATCACTGTTTTAAAGGTTTAAATTGTTCATATTTTTTTCATCTTAGGCTACTAAGGGTTCTGAATTTTGCAATAAAAGGTCAAACATGGTACATTTTCTTTTTCTCTTTCGCTTCTCTTTTCTCCCCCCCCCCCAAAAAAATGTGCCCCACCTACTGAAACCATGTTTTTTTTGTCATAATTCCTCTTCTCCTATGCATTAAGACTAACGCCAAGCATTCCCCTTCCCATTCCCCCCGCCATAACAGAACCATAACACGCTAAAGGAAATACCTGTCCGTGTGTAACGCGCAGCAATGCAACTCTCGCTCGCGTATGTGACTCCCATTTCAAGAAAGAATTGTGATGTGCGATTATAATATTCACCCATTACCAAATGACTGTGTCTGTAATAACATTTACAAAAACACCCAAAAAGTAACTTGTTTAGCTTGGTCCGCTTGACCATATTAGTTGAATATGAGGAAATTCACTATTTAAAATTGAAGATAAAAGTTAGGGTGAATACCTAATGTGGTACATCTGATATAACCTAATTATAATTTACAAAGTGTGTTTTTACTACTACTACTACTAACCAAAAGTTTTTAAATTCCGTTTTTGTCCCCGTCAACGGGGGGGTGGCCGGATTCCCTCACCTTTCAGCAACGCCCTGCTCCTTCCAAATTCCATTTCAACTGCCGTATTATGCATTCCTCCATCCCAACCCAACCCTCCTACGCTCCTCTTCCACTTGTTTCCTTTCCATGTCCTTCTTTGGACGTCCCCTCCTCCTCAAACGCTCACCTCTGAACTCAAAAGCCCTTCGTAACACATGCTCGTCATCCTTCCTCAAACATGCCCATACCAACGTACACTATTCGCCCTTCGCCAACCAGTTCACCGCCTCTTTCCAAACCCAACTGCATCAAGTCCTCATCTTCATCCTGTTCCGTCACTTCACCCACACATTGCTCTCATCATGCTCTCTCTGTCCTCCCTCAAAATCCCCATCCTCATTTTCGCTCAGCAGACACCACGTCCCTCCCATACAGCATCACTGATCTCACACAGCTCTTATAACACCATTCCTTTTATCTTCAAAGGAACTCTTTTCCCATGCACAAATCCCATCCCCCACATTCCCTAACATTTAACCCACCATACCTCCAACTCTCGCTGTCACAGCCATCCTACATCCACCACCCACCACCCCCACTAACCTTATCCCAATAGGTATTTAACAGTCCTTCACTGACTCCACCCATCACACAACTTTTCCTTTCTCCCCATTCTCCTGTTCCACCATCCCTCCAGCTCCCTTCTCCACACATATTCTACTAAAACTCTCTTGCCAACTAGGTCACCCGCTTCTCTTTTGCATCTCCCATGGATCCAGTTCCCACATTCTCACCCACACTTAATTTTGCTTTTACTCTCTTCCCCAACCCCACAGGGTCACCTTACTCACGACACCTCCCTCTCCGCCCCACTCACCAGCCATTTTGTCTTTCAAGGTTTACCTTCAGACCCTTACTCTCGAAAGCCTTCTTCCCATTTTCAAACTTCTCAACTTCGTCGCCCTCAGTCCCTCCAATGTCTCACTCATAAAACCAATCATTCGCATACAACATCTCACTCAGAAACTCTTTCTTTGCACTCTCTTTGACCACATCACAGCACTCACATGGCAAAAATCATGGCGAACGTACAGAACCTTGATGCACAACCCCCCTTGAGACCTCTAACTCCTCTGACAAATCAGACCCCACTCTAACTCTCGATTTTGGCTCCTTCATACAAACTTCATGACTGCTCTAACCCTACTTCTTTCTGGTATCATCTCTTCCTCATCGCCCACTCCATCAACTTTTTCCTGGTACCCCTAGCAAATGCCTTCTCCAAGTCTCCAAAACACATATACACACAGCTTCTTCCCTTTAGCTTGGTATTACTCTTGCAACCCTCCTAAATAAACACTGCATCTACTATCGTTCGCCTTCCCTGGCATAAACCCCAATTGCATCTCATGCACTTCCATTATCTTCCGAATCCTATTCTCCAGAACCCTCTCCCCAATCTTCATTGCATGCTATAACAACTTCACAACCCTATATGCACACAACTCATTGATCCCCGTTCCTTTAAAAATTGGAATTGCCACACTCACTGCCCACTCCACCTGCATCCCTCCCCCATCCAACCATCTCTGACACAACTCCATTCATCACCTCAATCCCTAATCTCCACTCGCACTATCATCTCAGCACCACCTCTGAGGGTCCAACTGCCTTTCCTTTTTTCAGTTTCTTATTGCCGTCACGACTTCTTCCCGGATGACCTCTTAACTGGCCCTTCCCACCCCATCCGCCTCTACCTTCTGATCCCCCTCCTTCTCCTCATTCATGATTCACTCCAATGCTCTTTCCAGACTTGCCTCTATCTTTCTCACTGAAATTCACCTTTCCATCACTTCTCTCATACCCTTCCCCATTCAACATCTCTTCCATCCTTTTCATTGCCTTCACTATCTTATATACATTGTTTGGATTCTCTCTCAACTCTCTCAGCCCTTCTCTGCCTCCTCCCTCATAGCCTTCGCAACCATTTCTTTGCTCGCTTCTTTAGCCTCTTATAGCTTACCTTATCTCTTCTGTACCATTTTTTCTCATATCTTAAATGCATCCTCTTTCTCGCTATCGCTCCCTCACCTATCATCCACCACCCTGTATCTCTTCCTGTCTCTCCTACCTTTGTTTTCCCACACACTCATCACATGCCTGTAACCCTCTTTAAAGCCCCCCCACCGTCTGAACTCAGTCCCCACAAGCTCCCCTACTCTCATCTCAAAATTTCTTCTGGTCTTCTTTTCAGCTTCCATACGTCCTCCTCACATGAACTACCTTCCTCACCAACCTTTTCACATTCTTTTATCCACATCTGCAACCACCAACCGGTGTTGCAATTCTCATGAATTACCTTAACATTCTTCAGATATTTCCTTTGCCTCTTACCCACTAGCACAAAAATCATCTCTGTATTGATTTAGAAGAACTCAAGAAAAACAAGAATATTATGTGTAGACATGTCTTAACGGTGCGTGTTCGATCGTCTTTGGGACCACCCTGATTTTCTCCCGGCAAGTAATATCGATTGATATCAGATGGAAGACCGTATTTTTTCGCATTCTCGTCCTGAAATTTGAGCCCTCAAATCCATTTTCATTCCAAGATATAAACAAAAAAAACGCCATTTTAGTGGTTAACCATCAATATTAGTACGTATTGGATAGGGCTTTGCAACCATGCATTATGCGTTCTACATAAACAAACCGCAAGATTTTTCCCACGGTACTTGAGAGGGTGTATGTGCAAGTGCCAGGCTGTCATATCAAGTAGAGAACACAATACACAAAAATCGGAACAAGCACCTTTAAAACAATTTTTAAATCAGTTTGGCTCCTTTGGTACAATACAAGAAACAACATCAGAATGAGTGGAATGAATAAATCTAAAAATTTCTGCAATACAACTAATCATTAACAGATATGAGAGGGAAACTGCTAATGTACTCCAGTCACCCCCCCCCATGAGTATCAACATGAGGACTTTCCAGATATGACAATATGATAGTCCATTGGGTGGGGCTCAAAACTGTAATGGAGTGCATATGCTCTTTACAATACTCTTGGGCAACTCGAAACTGGTTATACGGTTTCAGGACAATCTGCTGGGTTATATTTAGATCACTGTTACAAGGTCTCATCCCGAACTTGTTTAGACGAGACAAAAACAATATGCAGAACTTCCTAGATACAATTTACTATCAAATATGCCTATGATTACAAGCGTTGTTGATCAAAACTGTTGTGAGATGTGTCACCTACAATAAGAATTGACTGGTGGCACTTGATGTCAAATGTTGACTTCAAATCACTGTTTTAAGGTTTATTGTTCAATTTTTTATCAACTTAGGCGTTAAAGTTTACTGAATTTTGCATAAAGGTTAAATATGGTACATTTTCTCCCCAAAACAAAATGTGCGCAACCCATTTCTTTTCAGTCTAATATGCGACCTATTACGAAATGACTGTGTATCTGTTATAAACAATTAAAATAAACATCTTAGAAAAGTAACATTTGTTAGTTGAAATAATGAGGCAATTCACTATTTGAAATTGAGAGGAGAAAAGTTAGGGTGGAATACTAAGGTAGGTAACATCTGATAAATAACCCACTTATAATACACAGTGTGTCTTCTTGTACTGACTTAGAAGAACTCAAGAAAAAATATTATGTGCAGCACATGTCTTTAAACAAATCAGCTGGCTCCTTTGATACAATACAAGAAACAACATCAGAATAAGTGGAATGAATAAATCTAACATTTTCTGCAATACAAACTAATCATTAACAGATATGACAGGGAAACTGCTATGTACTCCAGTCACCCCCCCCCCATGAGTAGCAAAGTTGCAGAAGCCAGCATATCCAGTGCTAAGACAGATGCATATTCATGATGCAGGCAGATTTATCATCCTGCAAGACTTAACACTTAAACATCCTTGGTTCATGGGAGGCTCAGGGATTCATGAATAGGATTTGGGGTATGAATTCTTGTTCATGTTTACCTTGTATGTAGCGGCGTACACGATTGGTCAATACGTGTTACATGACCATGTATAAACAAGCGTTTATACATGGCTGCTGTGACGAACACCGAAAGTGGTCAAAATTCATGCAATTTCAGGCTGAATTTTATATTTTATGATTTAATTTTGTAAGTAATAGTTAGCAGAAAGTACGGTAAACATGATCGGGGTCCATTCATAGGATTTTGGGTGTGAATGTTGTTTAAAAACTGATATAAACAAGCTTTAATTAGTGAAATTTAAAAATTCAGCCTCAAATTGCACAATTTTTGACCTCCTTATGCATTTGTTGCACTAGCTGTGTATAAATGGTTATTATGGCCATGCATGCGACCTGTCTTGACCTATCACACGTGCTGTTACCTATGAGGTAAACATGAATGCACAGATAAAGGGCTTTATTGTTTTGCTCTTAAGTAAAGACCTAATCAATTAAACATTGTAACAGGTGTTGCAGGGGTGGGTGGGGTGGGGGCTGACAAGTAATTTAAGAATGAGAATAATTCCAGGAGGGGAAGAGAATATTTAGAACAATACTGGCAGGGTGAATGGGTTGGTGAGAATGATGAAAGTAGTTTAAAAACTAATATCACGCTTTTAAAAATATAATGTAAAGAATATAAAGCTACTCTCACACAAATACCTAGAGCTATGCATTTCTGTTAAGATTTTAGTTAAATTAGCAAAGTGGTAGGGTTATTAAAAAGAGCAACATAGGTTCAAAACAATGTCAGTGTTATTGAGGATCTCAATTAGTCATGAAACTATAAATTACAGAATTTGTTAAGTTTCTTGTGAGGTAAAATAGCAACTAAAAATACCCATGTGGCACATGGGTGTTGAATACAATCTGGCACTCACCAACCCATTCAATTGTAATTTGGGGACTCTTGTTTCCCTGGTAACTGCTGTTGTTTCCCTGGCAACAACAGCACCTTCCTTGGCATTCCACTCCTCTGTCCCTACCTCTCTGAATGATTCTTCTAGTTTATTAATAAGATCATAGATTGGTTGCCTACTTTTTTCAGCACTGGATTTCTGATACGGTAATGATGATGATTTCAAGATGGAACGCTCTGGTGACCTGGATCGATCTGGAGACAAAGACCTTCTTGTTGGACTGGAAGGCCTATGTGAAGGACTAGAAGGTCTACGGGATGGACTAGTTGAACGTCTATTCGATGAATACGAACTTCTTTCTATTGTCGTTGTGACGCCATTTGGGGTAGGTGATAAGGCACTGGGAGTAATTCCTGAGATATTCTTTCCCTGCAGGTTAATTAAAGTTAAAGGGATTCACAAGGTATGATTTTTTGGCCCATGGTCAATCAACCTTTGATATAAACTAAGGCATATATTTTGCTCAGCATCAAAAAGGCAGGATTTGTTAGGTTTCTCTGCCATGTGCAACATAATCAGTTTTTACGCACATTGGTAAGTGTGACATGCATAATGCATAATGTACGCATTGTGCTAATTGCTAAATTGCTGACCCTACACTGTCTGTTAGTCAGTTGTCCCAACTGATTTACCAATCAAAATTATAATTACGGGAACCATGGACGTCCTATAATAAAAAATTCTTCCAAGTTACCACATTACATCAATTATTTCTGTTAATCTTGTGGAAATAATCTATCAAAAAGTAGTCAAGTTTGTCATGGAATATACCAAGAAAATCCTCATTTACCAAGTTGCCAATGTTTTTTAACAATATGCTGTGAGTCTTGTGAAAGTTGGAGTTATCAGTATATTGACACAAGACTAGCAACATCTGACAAAAAATGACCAAAAAAATGTGAATATCTAAGGCATACTGGCTATAAAAATAATGCACAAAATATCAAACGTCTTGAGACTTGTCCTAAACCCACTCGAGGGGAAAATGCAATGTTGAAATTACTGTTCAACTCTTAATGGTCGCTTACGCCTCAGTCTTTCAGTTCGATCAAGTTGGGCTGCTCTTACATCACAATGTTTGGATTTCTCGATGTAGCTGTAATTTTGCCCTAAAAAAAAAACAGACAGAAATGGTAGTGCATTAAAGGAAATTCATGAATTATTTTGAGCATTGAAAAAATCCATCACTTTACCCATTAAAAACCATTTGTAAACTTTCTATTGTGATGACCAAAAAAGATCTGGGGTACAGCAATTGAGCACAGAAATTGTTCCAAAAACAAATTGGAAAAGGATATTTTTGGGAGGGAGAAGGAGGAAAATGAAACAGCCAATCTACACTGTACTATCAGCAATGCCAGCCTATCTTAACAAGTTGTAGTAGTCAGATCTCTGTTCTTGGTTTTCTAGTTGTGCTTGGAATTCTTTCTCCATGTGGTGAGATAGACTTCAAGGTTACGTTAGTACAGAGTTCTCTTGTTGAACTTGATTGCGTAGGAAGTCAAAACTCTTACGCATGTTTCTACTGCAGATTTCAGAATAAAATGACAATATATTGGGAAGCAACTTACTTACAAACAAGTGAAATGAAAGTATGAGTATGATTTAACTGACAAGAATGTTTGTATTTCAGCAGGCAGTCAAAAAGGGAAATTTTGCCAATTGAGCATTTTCGCAATATACCAACGTTGCGATTATAGGGGCAACTCCAGTGAATTCTCAGACTAATAGGGGGAAAATGGCCACATTCTCAATGTTGCTCTTCACCAACACATTTTACACAATCATGTTAATGTTACTCTGCAATTAAATCTAAATACTCAAAATCTTGGTGGTTACAGATAGTATTAGACATAAAGCTGAGTTGTGATGAACCAGAAAAAGGGAATTGATCACTTTTGACTATGAGCTCTCACAAAGGAGAGATTCGAGTTTATAATCATCATTATTTTAGAAGACTAATGAGCCTTTTGAAGATTCCACCTATCCTTCTTGGAGCTGGGCCAGCTCACACAAGTGAGCTCAAATGTTGGGGAAAATTGTACAGTGCTGGATTCAATACCGCTAAACCTCCACATTAATAGCACCAGAGCTCTTTAACGTCTAGTTACAGGGTGTATCAGAAAGAACGTACCCCTCCAGAAATGCACTTTTGGCTCTTCTATATCTTATCCTGTTTAGCTTTATACACAAAGCGACGGGGAGCCTCGAAAGTGACCCCTCTACGTCGCCGCCAGTGCTGGGGGGGCTCCTGGCTCCCAAAACACACAGTAAACACACGCCGCATATTGCATTGTACGTGCTTAACGAACGAAAAAAGGATTACAAACCTACCTTTTTCACTATTTTTACAATTTAACGTTTATTTCCATGGATTATGGAAGGATGATGTCCGGGACTGGCCCTAACCTGGAATTCCAGGCTAAGTGTCTTATTGTTGTTGTAAAAATTGAGGTTTCCGCCCACTTTGCGTGATGAGAAATGAACGCCTCATGGTCAGATATGTGTTAAAAATGGTAATAACAGCCGCGTAAGAAAAATAATTTTCGTATAAAAGTCAAAACACCAGACAAAATAAAAGCAAACAACAGACTGTTGGATAGATTCCGTGTACGTAAAAATTGAAAAGGTCCCAATAAAAATTCCGATCGTTTGTGAAAAACGTTGACATTTTCCGATGCGGGTTGTTGATGTTTTAGAAAGGGACAGCTCAGTGACCATTGTCGATTCGGAGATTATGAACAAATTAGTCTCGTGTGTACATGGAATTGCTAGCCTAGATATCGTTACACGTGAAAATGACCGGCGAGTTCCAATGTGGTATTAGACTTGAAATGAACGATGTTGTTTTGGTTTTTACTGTACATGTAGGATGTATGTGTAAGTGACATGTGGAACTAAATATTTAACTATGTTTTTAACATTGGCTTTTGTGAAAACAACATCTGTATTATTTAAAGCAAATACTAACTGAAAAAACACTTAAATATCCTAAAAAAAAAAAACAAGCTGGCAGATTGGTGGTTTTCCATTGGGGAACCGATGCATCTGGTAAGGCTGCAGACATTCTACATTTTCATGTGTTCTTGGCGAGTGAATTTCCACACGCAGTTCATTTCCATTTTGTAACTTTTATCGCTTACTTTGTGCAGCCAGAAATTTACAATTTTTTCCTGAGCAACCATGATGATATACAAATGGATAACAGTGAAATGTGTTGATTTGCGTCAGAAAATGATCAAAATTATCGCTTTTTTGTGGAACCCGTTACACCGTAAACGCGGTGTATACGAGAAATGCACAAGAAAAGATGCCCCCAGTCATGGCGGTGCTGGTGAGTGCGCCGACACACGAGTAGGGGCGATTCATAGTCGTGTATGATTTGTGATATATTGAGACTATGACTTTTTCGAACATAGGGTTGAAAAAGGAGAAGAAAACGGTGTTAAAATAACCAAAACTTATGACATTCCCTAAAAGTGAGCCAAATCTATTGTCCGGCTAGCAATAGAGAGGACGTTTGTATTGGATTCTTATGAATTTGATCAATTGTAGTCAGATTTAATCAATCTGTTCCTTAGGCCTAGTTAAAAAACACCTAAAACAGACTTATTTGTTCTGCAGTACATTAAACAATATCGGTGGCATAAGTTAACCCCAATTCCCGCAACCTCCCATCTCCAATTTTCCATCTATCTCTAAAACGGATATTGGGTTACAGACAAAATGGTACCACAACTGCAATTCACCAAAGAGGAGACATTTTCATGTCAAGAAATATATTGAAGCACAGAGGTGTAGTTTACAGTCAGGTGAAATGGGTTACAGTCTTTATCAAAGTAAGATTCCCAGTAAGATGGCATTCAAAAGGACACATCTCTGGAGGATGGCAAGATTCTAAATAGGTGCAAAGAGAGATGCGGTCGTCAAAGATCGGTACGATCAGCCGCAAATACTGCTGCATCCGGGACTGCAAGGTTGTCGAAGAACTGAACAATAAACCAGAGAATCAACGCATACCTGACGAATTGTGTGCTCAAATCCATAAAATTTCAATACATGTTTCCTCTGGGCTATTTTCTAGCCGGGACAAAATAGGTTGCATAATTTTGAAGGAAAATAGTCATTGTTGGTTATTTTATCACCGTTTCTTTCTCGTCTTCAACATATGTTCGAGAAATACATTAGTCTCGTAAAAATAAAAGCTAAACAAGGATAATAAGTGGTTCAGGTATGCAAACCAGGTGGTTCTCGAACCAAGTGTCGCCTGGTTTTGCGTGAATCACTTGCTTTATGATGAGCGTTTGGCAAAATGAATGATTGGTAAATGAATGACAAAGGCACTGAGAGAGTGTCACAAAGGTCACATGGGGGGCACAAAGGTCACATGAGGTCACCCCACCCCGCCTACCCCACCCCGCCCTCCCCCACCCTTCCCACGGACGAACCACTTCTCCGACCACCCTTCCACACCGCGAAGGCACCCTCCCCATCCCTGACACCCCAAAAACCCCCTCCCTGGACACCCAACCCCCTCACTGACACCCCAACCCCATACCCTCGCATCCCAGGTGGACAGGAGGGTCAATGGGTTCACAAAGGCACAAGAAGTCACCCAAGAGCAAAAGAAGTAACCAAAGGTCACAAGTCACAGTCACAAAGGTCACACGAGGTCAACAAGGTAACATGAAGTCTACCGAAAGGTCACACAAAGGTCACAAAGGTCACATAAGGTCACCCCACCCTCGCCGGAACACCCCACCCTTCCCCGATGACCATACCCCAACGTACACCACCCCGACACACCCAGATGCACACAACACGACCCTCCCGACGCACCCCACCCCCTCCCCGACGCCTCCAACCCCCTCCCCGACGAGCCCACCTCGCCATAACACCCTTACCCGCCCCTCCCCAACACCCCCACCATATTCTCCTCCCCCCAACACCCCACCCTGCCCCCTTCCCCCAACATCCCACACTGACCCTCCCCAAACACCGACCTTCCCCCTCCCAACACCCCCCCCTTCCCCCCTCAATATGATCTTCAAACACAAGATTTATGGGGATAGTAGTTTTGCATTGTGCTAAGGGAATTCCGCTATCCGATTGTACCAATTAGCGATTCGCATTTACGCTATTTAATTAGCTAATTTGCAATACCAAGCGCATGTATCGGGAAACTTTCAAATGGCAAGAAGATGCGCACCATAATGGGTTTTCGTTGGCAGTGAAGGAATTTTGCAGTATACCGAGGTACACGTTCAAAATATTCGCGATTATGCTGTTTTTGCATATTAAGTAGCTCATTTGCATATGTAATTTGGTCCGAAATATGCCCAACATCTATTAAGGCGAGAACTCTTTAACCGCTTCCGTCACCAAGTTCCATCATTTACGCCTACGGAACTCCAATGATAACTTGCACACAATCTTGCGGGGAAAGGGTGATCATGTGATGGCACAATAAGCTAATTAAATTCATGAATATGCAAATGATTGCAGCCAAAAGCTACACATAATATTGGGGCACCTCACTCTATCACTATACCAAGTGTGAGTAATCGGGATTAGGGTTTAGACAGCAGAGCATTTCCAAAAGGTTAACCGAAATGTCTGAAAAAATATGAAACTAAGCTAATAAAATTCATGATATGAAAATAATGCAGCCAAAAGCTGCAAATAATATTGCGGCACCTCACTCTATAATCATATCAAGTTGAAGTAACACGCGGGATGCGTTTAGCGCAGAGCATTTTTAAAAGGTTAACCAAGTCAAACGGACGGACATTTACGGAAGGACATTACGGATATACAGAATTTGGATAGTATGTGCCTCCATGACCATTCGTTCAGGCGACACAAAAATGCCGGTTTGGAGGGTACCGTCTTTCTAAGACCCTGTACAATTTCTTATGAACCCGTTTTCAGTACTAGGTAGGCATGTACAAAATACACTTAGTTACAATTTGAAAGGTTTCCAAAGAGAAGATTAACATGCTCTTTTCATGATCATTCTTTTCCCTTTACAGAGACATTTCAAGTGGGTTCAGCAGTGATTTTTTTTAAAGTGTTGACATACGTAGAAGTTGTTTGTTGTCCCTATGAATTTTTTTGCCAGCACCAACATAGTGATTAGTCTATTACACAAATATATAGAAGATTACCCGTTATGTGTGCTATATTATTTGAAGAGAGATATAGCAGTGATGTATGTGTCAGAGTTTCCAAGTATTTATCCAATTTGGTAGATGACTTTGAAAGTTGATTAAATTGCCAAATTGATTAACTTCTGCCTCAATGAGAAAAGCTTTATTTTGTGTAGTGTTAAACCCACATGTTCATGGTCAATATCCTAGCACGTTCAATTGTCTTGACAAGACTCTTTTGTGCATCACAGTTTCACACACAGCTTCTGACTGCTGCTAAGTCTTACATTAGGACGGTTTTCGTCCTGTAAGTGCGGACGCTTCTCATATGCAAGAGGAACGGGTTAGGTGGGATACCTGTAAATCATAGCCTCTGGGTGGCAAGGGAGGCTGGAAATAAAGGAGAAAGAAATTCTGTTAACTATGTGATCTAAGGAGGTTCTGTAGAACCATCATGAAGTGTGGAAGTCGACTGCATAATGTAGTGGCATCATTGAATCCGTAGCAAGTATACTTGTACATTCCGGATTTTTTAAAAGTTATTTAATGGCCAGAAATTTCTGGAAAAGTTACAGCTCTAAATCTTGCCTCGAGACACTACTAATGTACATAGTTGAGTATCATAGATTCTATTTTGAGGTATGGCCAATTTTATACCAAAAGGTGTTTTACCATCTTTGCTATGGCAACCAGTGGACTGCGTGAAAGTTACAAGTACATTTGAGGCTTCCCACCAATGAAATTCTTTTACAGCTAACCCGGCAGATTATAAGAGAAACTGGAAATATTTCAAACATAGTACACTCAAGATTGTCAAAATTGATAGTTTTGCATGGTTTGCAAAGCTTTTTAATAACATTTGCCTCACCAAATGTTCCCTGGATATCATTAGTCTTCTTATTATCATCTTTTTGGGTATGTCATTTTTAATTTGTAAAATATCTCGGTATTTTCATGTTGTATCAGGCTAGAATGCAACACCTACTTCACAAAACATCCAAAACCATATAAAATGAATAGAAACCACCTGTTGTATATTCCTCTATTGCAAGGAAATCTGCCTCTCGTCTTCTTAATTTCGTGGCCTTGCTCATCACTTCTAAATTTCAATGAAGACACCTCGCCAGATTTTATGGGCCGCCTCAGTTTCCTGCTCTGGGCGTCAGTGGAGCACTGCGGTAGTTGTCAAGGAGGTCTGATTTTCTCGTACTGTGAAGAGACAAAATCATGGTCGGGCAACAGCATTATGTGACCAAAATGCATCTCAGGTTTGTGGGATATTTTATATCCACAAAGATGGATAATTTAATGTTGCAAATACTTTGTTTTGATTAATTAAAGGATAAGCAGCGATGTGCTCAATCCGAACACAGAAAAATGTTGAAAATTGACACATATCCTCATTTCAGCATTTGCTTTATGACAATACCTTTTGAGCTAGGAGGTCTTCTATTCTAGACACTTCTCGAATGTATTCCTGTATCTGTGCTTTATGTGTTTCCCTGTCTGTCATTGCTTCCTCTAACTCTGTATTCACAGCCTGTAGTAAAATTACACAAAATACTTATTAGCTGGCTGAAAATTGTGTAGTCTGTATATATTTACAGTATATGTGTGGGATACTAACATGCCTTAACATTAGAAATGTGAATGCAATTATTTACATAATGCTAGCGATTCTACTCAAAGAGTGACTAGCTCTAGATAGGGTAGACTACAGAACTCAGGCCTGAAAAAATGTTATATTGGCATAACCCAACCTGTCATGATTTTTTAAAACTATTTACTGTACAAATAAATACGACCCTACTTTTGGTTTTTTAGAAAAAAAAATTCTCTCTCTACATTAAAAAAAATTATTCAAAAATTAATCATAAAAATTGACATTTATAACAATTCAGAACATAAGGCTATATTGTAAGTCACCCAGACATAACTTTTCATAGTCCTTAGTGTTATATTGAACGATGGATTTTTTTTTATTTTATAATTTACCATTTTCACTCAAATGAATTATCATCCTTTCACAACACTGCCCATTGCCAGTACTGAACTGACTTAGTCACGGATATAAACCAAGTACAAAAATAACAAACACACCAATCCACTCTTACCTGGTTTTCTCTTGTCATTGTCGACAAGTCTTCCTGTAGCCTCCTGTTCTCCCTGAGACACGCATCCCTGTCGCGAGTACATTCTGTTAGTTCCTCTCTTGTGGCATCCAGCTGTCTGCGCAGACTTCTAACCTCTCTATCCTTGGATCCTAACTCGTCACTCACTCGTCTATAAGAAACACATGACAAAAGATTGCAAACTTGTCCTATAAAAGTCACTAATGAGCAAAGTCATAACAGATCATTAACTTGTTCAGGGTTCTTTGAAATTAAATTTCAACATGGTATCACTAGAGTCATGGGGGGGGGAGTGTTATTGAGGGACATTTTGATTCACAGCCATATTCCCCAACTTACCTAAAAAAAGTTAAACATTCTAAATCTGAACGAGAGCATCAATGATGCATAAGACCCACGTGTATGGTGGAACTGGAATGATTCTTGGAGACGCAATGCATGAGACACCTAAGACAAGTTATTGGTTGGCAGACAGTTTTTGAACAAATAAGATTCAAGATGGACATAAAATATGCTTTGGCAAAATAGAAAATGTAGTGTAGTACAAAGTATTTGAGGTCAACATGAACCCGGGGGTGCTCTTCTTCAAATGGTGCAAAAAATACATTCCTGTCATAATTTTTTTTAGAAAAAAAAATTCTCTCTATCTTAAAAAAATATTCAAACAATAATCATAAAAATTGAAATTTTATACACAATTCAGAAACAACATAAGGCTATATTGTTAAGTAACCCAGACATAACTTTTCATAGTCCTTTAGTGTTATATTGAACGATGGATTTTGTTTTTATTTGATAAATTTACCTTTTCACTCAACCAGAATGTATCATCCCTTTAAACACTTGCCATTGCAGTACTGAACTGACTTAGTCACGGATATAAACCAAGTACAAAAAATAACAAAACCACCAATCCACTATTACCTGGTTTTCTCTTGTCATTGTCGACAAGATTCCTGTAGCCTCATCTGTTCTCACTGCGACACGCACCTGTCGCGAGTACATTATGTTAGCTTACTCTCTTGGGCCATCCGGCTGGTCTGCGCAGACTTCTAACCTCTCTAGCCTTGGATTCCTTAAATCGCACTCCACTCGTCTACGAAACACCATGACAAAAGATTGCAACTTGTCCTATTAAAGTCACTAATGAGCAAAGTCATAACAGGATCATTACTTGTTCAGGGTTATTGGAAATTAAATTACATCATGGTATCACTAGAGTCATGGGGGGGGGGCAGTGTCAACTATTGAGGGGACATTTTGATTTCACAAGCAATATCCCAACTACCTAAAAAAGTCTTTAAAACATTCCTAAAGATGAAGAGAGCATCAATGATGCATAAGACCCCCGTGTATGGTGGAACTGGAAATGATCTTTGGAGGCGCAATGCATGAGACACCTAAGACAAGTAATTGGTTGGCAGACAGTTTTGGAACAAGTAAGATTCAAGATGGACATAAAATATGCTGTGGCAAAATAGAAAATGTGTGTAGTACAAAGTATTTGAGGGTCAACATGAAACCGGGGGTGCTCTTCTTCAAATCGTGCAAAAAAATCATTCCTGTCATAATTTTTTTTTGACATTTACATAACACCTCTTTAATCCAAACTATAATCTTAAACCATTTCAGCCAAATCATATAAGCACCTTAAATTGGGAATGGCCCTTCCACGTTAACTGGTAAATTGAGGACTGGTCGGTTTGTGGTAAATGGAGGAAGAGCTTTAATACTTAGTAAATTGGGAATGTCCCTTTCTTTGTAAATGAAGAAGGATGGCCCCGCTGTATTTAAATAAAATGGCATGCCATTTCCCAAGGTAATTATTGAATGGCCATCTTTGGCAAATGGAGGAATAGCCTTTAACAGGTCAACTGAGAAATGGCTGAATGGCCCTTAATTGGTAATGGAGGACATTAATTGTAAATGATCAATGAATAGCCCGTTTTAAAAAAGGTAAAATAAGGAGAGGAAGGGCCTTTAATAGCTACAAGGCGATCGGTCACCGGCTTTCAAGACCATCAAGAAACTCTAAAACATACACTCATCAATTGAACTAGATCAATTCCATATCTTCACCAACAGAGAACTCTAAAAACAACTCATCATTGGTGAACTCAATCCATAACTCACCAAAAAACCTAACAAAAAACACTTAAAACCATTACTCACAATGAAATGCAACTAACTCAACAAAAATAAACACTAAATATCATAAACAGGTTTATGACCGCCATCCATAACTCACCCACATGACTTCTTTAACACAAACCTCATCAATGAACTCCATTCCTACCTCACTAACAAATAAAATCATTGATGGGCTCCATTTTATAACTCACCCAAAACACTCAAAAAACTCCTAAAACCTACTCATCGAGGGAACTCATAAATCACAAAAATAAACTCCATTCCTAAACTCACCAACTAAACTATAAGAACATTAAATCATCACTGAACTCCCTTATACCTCACTAACAATAATGCTTAAAACTCATTGACGGGCTCCATTGTAACTCACCAAAACATCAAAAACTCTACCAAAAACATACCTCACCGATGAACTCCATAACTCACCAAAATACAACTCTAAAAACTTGTGATAAACTCCTTCCTAATCATAAAAAACCTGTAGAAACAGTAACTATTCAATGAACTCATCCATAACTCGCCAAAACAGCAAAAAAACCCTAAAACGCAACTCATCCAATGATTCCATGAACTTTTTGAAAATTGCATAATGCCCATTTAATTCAATTGAAGGTGTTTTTCCTCACAAATGAGCAAAAGACATTCCATAAAAAAATCAACAATTTTTAAAACATTAAAAAAAAAAAAAAAAACAAAAACTCTAAAAAACATAAATCATTGATGAACTTCATCCATATTTCACCCAACATAACAAAAAACTCTAAAACATAACTCATCGAACTCCAGTAATTAACCTGATATTGCCCCTTTAATTGTAAGATTAACCTTGAGGGCGCCTCTTCCTCAAATGATGCGAAAACCATTCCCATTTAAAAAATCATTTTTTTCAGAAAATATTGGAATCACAATGCTTTGACATATGGGGATGATATTTGGAAGGAAGTTCTTGGAATGACCTTTATGCCCTTTTAATTCCAATTGGCATGGGAAAAAAATACTCACAGGAATACACCGTGCGTAAATACTTTCCGCACCGCCCGTGCACACACACGTACACGTTATGTACATTCAGATACATACAAAATTGGTTTCTTGAGGTCTTGCTTTGAGCAAGAATGTTAATACTGTTAATACATTGTTCAATAATGTTAAGTCTCTTATTTTGGCGCATTGTTTACAATACACATACAGTTGGAGACACACACCTACAAATGACAAGCCAGAGAGACGGGCACAGGACACCGCATACAGACAAAGAAACACAGACACAGACGCACACACGCACGCAACACACACGCACACATATTCAAACACCACCCAGAAAGGTTAGTGGATCGCAATTCCAGACAGCTTATGAAATTATTTTTACTGGGTAGAGGATATTATCTTTGACTGACCAGAATAATTAATTGAGCAGTCACTTAGTGTAATATTCGATTGGGTGCATGGGCTTATCATGGAAAAAACACAAATTTACATTGAGGAATATAAACCATTTTTTCAAAATTACTCATCTGACCAGAAGGTGTTTGTTGAGCCTGGAAAACCAACAGAAAGGGATATGTCCTTGCACGTAAAGTAACCCTACTTAGTGATAACCAAAACAAATTGGCCAAGCACATGATTGACAAACTAAGGACAAAGTGATAAGGGGACGGCTTGCCAGGGCCTTACGGTGATGGATTTTTTGATATTCCCCAACTGCTTCCATGGGCCATTTACAATGAACACATCCAAAAGGAGCTATATGACACATCACGAACCACCAAATTAAAGTTAATTGTTGTTTAGACCTAACTTCGCTTTCGCAAACCTTATGTAACCAAACGAAAACGCTGCATAATTTTCCCACGTCATCCAAACCCACATGCAAAAATTTTCAAGGACATTACGATATAAGATAAACATGCACGTTAACAAACAATTGGCTTCAAAACCCAGTACTATAGACCCCGAATACTTCGTGGGTCTAAAAATCAGCCCTTGTATGTGTGACTAATCTAACATGCAATTCAAGGCTCAATCGAAGCGAATCCCCGAATTCGATTCCTGTGGGATTTGCCCCGCACTATTTCAACAGGAATCCAATCAGATTTGCTAAAACTTGCCGTAAGCTACTCAAATTCTTACATTTTTTGTGGTCAATTGGTCGTATTTTACAATGACGTGTGCCCCTTGTATCGATACAGCTGTTTGCTGTGTTGTTTGTTTTTTTACAAGCCATAGCCAATCAACACATTCATTTATGAATCATGAGTTACCATCTTGCTGCATTGACCTTATGTCCTTGGCTACTTCTAAGCCGATCTATATTGGGGCGACCTTGATCATGTTCTTTTACCATATTACCCTGCATGCAGCTTATACCCATCCTTGCGAATATTTTTTAGATCCTAACCAGGACCGCCCCCCGGGTGGTGTTTGCCGACATGTCCAGATGAAACGAGAGCATTTCTATTTTATTTTTTAAGGCCCAGATGCAATAGAAACAAAGTTTGCGTTGCATTGAATCTCTGATCTTTTCCCGGCACATGAATAAGTAGCGTACAGTCGTTAACGGCCGAGATGCAATGAGAAACTGCGTCATTTTCCGGAAAGACATACCAGATGCAACAGAAAACATCGCGTAATTTTCGCGGAAGAAGGTCCCAGACTGCAACGAGAAACATCACATCATTGTCCGGAAAGACGTCCCAGAAACAACGAGAAAGCAGCGCGGTGCGAATGATGAAAATCATTGCTCCTTCTGCGGGCAACCCGTCCGGATGCATGCAAAGCATCGCCGTCATTTTCTGGAAAGACGCCCCAGATGCAACGAGAAGATTACGTCATTTTCCGGAAAGACGTCACAGATGCAACAAGGAAAAATCGCGTTCATTTTCCGGAAAGAGTCCCAGCACCGAAGAGGGAAAATCGCGGTAATTTTCCGGGAAGACGTCCCAGATTGCAACGAGGAACATCGCGTTAATTTCCGGCGAAGGAAGAAGTCCAGAGCAATGACCGGTGCAATTGGAGTCATTTTCCGCGACCAAAAAATAGTTGTGACTGGAACGAAGAGATGAACAAGAAACATTTTCCGACCAGTACCACGGTTTTGTTGCCTCTCATTGCATCTGGTGCTGGTTAGGTCAATTTGTAAATTTCCAATTGAAATTACTTTTTCCTAACTTTATATTACCGACTTTCTAACAATACTATAGGCATATTCCCAGACTAGGACCTATATACCACCCAAGATTACAATAAGATTTTCGCGCTTCCATATACGCCCCCAACCCTATCGTAACATCTCTGCCATTCCCCAGTTATTTCATACAAAGCGTTACCCTCAAAATGTGAGCGCATAGCAAGTAACTGGTGGGATGGAGGGCGGGATTTCTCAAGTAGGTAAGTATAAAAGCTTAGGAGAAAAATAATTTCAATTGGAAATTTACATTTCCCTACACTTTTTAACTTAACGACTTATAACAAATACTATAGGCATCGAATCACAGGCCTATTGGAGGGTGGGCGTTCTATGTCCTCATAAGCATTAAGACACCCACGCAACCCCTCAAAATAATGTGTAATCAAAATTCACACATTGCTAATCCTCCAAACAACGGTTACACTCCCATGGTAATTAATGATTACAGGCCCATTCATATCGTGTTGTACAATAATGCAGAGACTTAAGTCTTCTAGACAATTACAAATAGACCTTTCGGATCTTGGCTAAACAATATGTTCTTATAAAACAAGCAATTACCTACTATTTTAAATTACCGCTCAACAGAAAGAAGTAAGACATCAAAATGATCTCCAACCTTCCCATGCAGTTCCCAGGAGAGTCCTGGAAAAATAGTCCTATCCCTTGCAATATCACTGAGATAGTATTAAAAAGGACCAGTCTTGAGGATACTTGGAGCTCAAAAGACTTGCACTATGAATATAAACGAGTCAAAGGTGCACCAAAATGCTACTGCTACCCTCGATGTAATAGTTGTGTACCGAACCTGGGTTGATTCTATTGAAAACAATACCCCTACGAAGCCTACAAGGTACGAAAAGTCCTTAGGCGGCATGGTTACCAAACAATATTAGGCTTGATTAACAAAAAACACCCCTCTTCTCAGGGTTTCTTCAGCCATTATAAGTATGACGTTTTATTTGAGCCTAGCTAAGAACCCTAGTTAATTTGCCCCTACTTTCAATGAAGTCTGCCCGCAGACAGACCACGTAAGTCACTTCGTTGGACTTATTCGTCAACCAAGAAAATTACCGTCAAAAGGCTAGATTGTCTGCAATTAACGACTACTACTAATAAACGACAATACAAATGATTTCTATAACACAGTCACAACACGGTTAGAGGCCCAAACTCTAAATGGCACCATTCAGTTCTTGAATGGACCCTTCCTGCCTCGATGGACATTCTAGGAATCGGTTTGCTTTAGGTCTTTTGCCTGTTTCACAGGAGTCCCTTGGTAAATGTTGAGGAATTCTGAGATATTCTTTCCTATAAAACCAGTCAGTTGTACCAGTTTAAAAAATCTTGTCAAACAAAGAATACACGAAAAAAACTGTGCATGACTAATGCAGGAATGGGTTGTTAACACAATCCCACTTATACACACGGGAGTTTGTATAAAATTATTTGCGTGGGTGACTTGCTGATCTCACAATATTTTTCCAGCATTTTACAGAAAACACTCTTCCATGACTGTTTTCAGGCTACTATGTTTAAGACACATGGTCTGCCGGTGCACATATTTGGTGCTTAATTTTTTTTATTTATATAGCCTCTCGTATTTTTTTCTGGCAATAAATTCAATGCGGGTCATTCTCACACTTGAAACACAAAAACGCGGCTGCTGTTTGTTAAGTTACCCACCGACCACACCTGCCCAACTATTATCAAAGAGCGGCTATATAATAATACTTATGACCTCGTCGGTACCAATGCAGTGGCCTTGCGACAAACCTTCTGGGCTTGGGATACCGTTGTTTGCACAGGAGACCGATTACTATTTGGATCATTAATATTTTCCTAAAAATTCCAATGAACTGTTTGAGTTTAATTAACAGTACGCTTCATTTCTGGAGTGTTAGCAAACCTCCACCGCGAGGATATTGCATCCAGCTGTCATTAAATGGGTGTTAACGTACATCTCGGCCTCTAAAGTACTAGTATTAGCAATGGTTCATGTACTCCATGGGCAAAATTCCCACTTTTTGGTATTAATTTGGCAGAGACCCCAAAAAAAATTTCTTAACTCAAACTACATTGTCAATATTTGCTCTATCTTTACTGACTGTCAGTCAGAAACTAGAAGAAAAAAAATTGGTACGGTTTCATGGCACCAATGCAACTCAAATTCACGGAAACTACACACCTATCTTTAGATAAAAATTATCCGTGGAATATTATGCCTAAAAAGACTGTCCTTAAACTCAAAACAAGCCTAAGAAAACATGGCTGCTAACAATCTTTGCACCAACATCACACACAAGTTTGATACTTGGCTATTGTCTGGCAACGTTTCCGAATGATATGAGACCACATTCCGATTTGTCTCTAAACAACTATATCATTGTTTGACATTAAAGAGATGCGATAAACTCTAACTGCACTCAAAACTGTGAAAGACTGAAGGCTTCGCGAAAGGCTTCGCACAATGATATCAAGCCTACCTAAAATAAGCTTGAATTGCTATTGGAACCATTGAGGACAACAATGTCGTGAATTCGGTAACAGTATGAAAAAACCAAAGTTATGAATACAACTAATCATTGCCATTACAAACCTCAAGTGTGTTGTGATCAGGATGCATTGAGTGCAAATAATTCCATTATTAAGGTCTAAAATGGGGACCCAGTCTTGCTTAACAAAATTTGCAATTTTACATGGGGACTTCACACAGCAGTCCATGGGTTCAAAAACAGTTAAACTCGTAGTACAGCTCATGCATGAAAACATCATCCTTCTCGCCCTCATGGAAAATTAAACCAATGGCTTTTTAAACCGTTATGGATCTCGGATTGTGTAGAGTAGCTCTAAAGCAGATTTCAGTAATAAGAATAACATTGTGTAGGCCCACCCACAACCCTGCAGGATCTAAAGATAAGACCTGTTGATTGTCAGGGAAATGGCCTCAAAGTCTGAGGAATAGTTTAATGTTCTATATCAAAAACTTGGGAAAGCATGTAACCTTTCCAACACCCCTGATCATTTGCATCTTAATGAATCGCCAAATATTTTGAAAACCTTGCAAAATTTAAAATGGGCTAAGAGACCTTGGTAATCGAAAAACAAAATTCTTCTGTTTTTTTACTGTCTACTTTCGTGGTTCCAGCTTTGAAGTAAGAGTAGGACGGGGTGGGCTTGTTGGTTGTTTGCTTAGATGCCCATTAGTGTTTACCTTGCAATTTTATTACTTGACAGGAGTTCAAAAAAAAAAAAATTAATCACATATGTGTTGAGGCTAAGGGGGCCTGAGCTACATTGCCCCAACCTCGATATCTTGTCTTAGTTGCGACATAATCACTTGCCACTTGGCATCTCTAGCAGCAAAGTTGCACAATTTTTTGCCAATGTGATATCCAGTGTAGGCTGGAATATAATTTAAACCCTGCCACCAAGATTATACTGTGCTACCTTTGTGGTATTTTGTGGGCCACATGTATGATAGTGTCGACTGCATTCAACATCAAAAACGCATGAATATTGACTTAAATTACAAGGCTGGTATACTTGTTATAGTGGTGGAAAATAACTCAGCAACTATGGCTGGCTATCTTTAATCATTGGAGGGATTCTTTAAGCCCCTCTCTCCTTGCCCACTTAGTTCAAAGCTCAGTTTTAAATCTTGACAATATGTTAGTTGCCAAATTGCAGTTTGAAAATGCATACTTGCTTTTCAACATTCAAGATATTATACAGAAACTGCTTTGATTGTTGGAAGCTCACCACAGGCCATCCTTCTTGACCCTTTAGGATTTCCTTGATTTGTCCTATTGTCCCTCATCTCCTTTCCAAGAGTATGGCCCCATTCTTGCCTGGCCTTAATTTACAGACATGCTGGGCTGCACTATCCTTAGAAGCCATTGATTCATGATAGTTTATTTTACAGCTAAGGTTCACCCCCCCAAGAACTTGTAAACTAAAACTCTTTAGTATGTTAGGTTTAGGTCTTGACATTGATTGTTGAAAAGCATGGATCCAATTTTGTGATAATTTGCTGGATTGTTTTACTTTTTAAGTTAAAAATTAAAAAAAAAAACTCTTAAAGAATTTCAACTCCTCATTACCAGGCTTGAAAAAGCTTGCGGGATGGAAATGACTTTTTGTGTCGACTTTTTTATAATCGTCCGTTTAAGTTAATTAGGTTTACCTGGCCAAGAATCAGTTAAGTCCACAACTCTTCAAGTATTTTCACTCATGGCACCAGGTTTGGAAAAAGTTGCTGGATTGACCGATTATTCTATAAATTTCCATAATCGATCTAGATTGGTTTTTTTTTAAAAAAAAAAAAAAAAAAAAAAAAATCCTTTTAGGTTTTTCAATTACTTTCAACCAGGCTTTTCTCAAAAGCCTTTGCTGGATTTGAACCAATAACATCATCATTGACTTAATAGGAAAGTTTTAAACTGAAGTTCATTAAAGACCACCAGCAGAGAAATATCTTTTTGAAAATGTTTCAATTCTTAAGTTCACCGAGGCTTCAAAAGCTGCTAGATTAAACCGAGAAGTCAGATTAATTGCCTCCATGATCACTATTTTCAGGCCGTTCACACAAGAACCAGAAGACTGAACCAACCAATTAGTGCTTTTGCAGAATCTGTCCAAGTTCACCCAAGCAACAGTAAAAACTATAGATATTTGTAATTCATCAATTTTTCCAAAGGTTGAAAAGCTTGTTGCCCTTCCACTGACATAAATTGCGACGGACAGGGTCTACAATTTCGTCCAAGAACTACTCCAAGAATAGAGTAGGCTAAAATTCTTTTAGGGGGGGGCATTTTTTACAATGGCTTGAAAAGCTTGCTGTTTGAACCACGACAGTCTACAAGTTCGTCCCAAAGAACTACCTCCAAGTATTAGGGTCGCTAACATTCTTGTTCGGATTCATTTACCAAGGCCTTAAAAAGCTTGCTGTTTGAACCAATAGATATAGTATTGCTAGATCGATAGCCTATCTACAGCTAAGGCCTCACCTGGGCAAAACCCGTACTCATTGAACCAACTAAATCGATTGACGTTAGGGCGATCCGTCAGGGCAAAGTTCTCCCCGAACACAGCAGACTAAAATCTTTTAGGATTTTTTAACTCATTCATTTTATCACGGCTGGCAAGGCTGAATTGAACCAATAACAATTATTTGTAGGATTACAGAGAGTCTGTATGCAGCAAAGTTCACCAAGAACCCGCCACAGTAATTGAACTGACTCAAATCATAATTGCTAAGATAGTCTTCATGTACAAAAGACCTTCCAAGAACCAGTATAGCACACTCCTCCAGAATTGTCGATTCCTATTAACCCCCTTGCTGTAGTAAAAGGTTACTTGATTGGTCCATTACAGCTAGTTCACACAAGAACCAACACGTCGATTAAACCAGGGCGTTATCGTAAATAATAACTTCAATTTTTATTGATAGGTTGGCTATTATAGTTCATTTTCACACAACCCGTAGTCATTTTTTTTTTTAACTTTTTCACCAGTTTAAAAAAACTTGCTGTCTTGACCCATGAAATCATATTTTATAAAGGGTAGGGCAATTCTACAGCCAAAAGTGCAACACAAACAAGTGGATTGGCACTAAGTATTTTTGAATCTAGGTTGTAGCTTTTTTTTTCTTTTTTTTTCCCCCCCAGGCTTGAGAAGCTTGATGGGGTGGGTAACAAACTAATATTGATGATTATACCACAGTCTTACATTTTAAGTTCATGCAAGAAGCAGTATTAGAGTAGGACTGAGTTATTTTCCAGGCTTAAAACAAGCATTATGGACTGGCTCAAGTGGATCGCAGATCTTGATCACAAAACATGTGCAGAGTATTATTAAAATGCGTGCCTTTGTGTAAATAGGAGGTGTTAACAGATGATAGCTACGTCTACAACAAACTAGGTTCACCAGAGACACTGTAGACTCAAAAACTTTACCATATTTTCCGACTGAGTTTGGAATCATAATGAATGGCCACCAAGTATTCCTGAATCTAGTCTAATAGCTTTTTGCCCGGCTTGAGAAGCTTACTGGGTAACAAGCTAATATCAGTCTTAAAGTTAAGTTCCATGCAAAGACGCAGCTAGTATAGTAGGCTGAGTTCCATATTTTCCAGGTTAAAACAAGTTACTGGATTATAATGGAAATTATAATGATTGCTATCAAACTGGACCCCCTCATACTAGGAGCTTGAAAGCAGGAAAGTCTACAAAAGGTTAACCCATGAGAACCGGTAGACTAAAAATCTTACCTAAAATATTTGAGAGACTGAGTTTCTCAGATTTGGAATTATAATGATTTTATCCAAAGGCCCCCCTCACACTGGGAGCTTGAAAGCAGGAAAGTAAATGAATACAGCGAGTCGCATTTCACCGCTGGCCCTTAGCCTTCCTTTTTGGGGGGGGGGTCGATGTCAGAATTGACCAAACACCGGTAATTATTGTTATTTTTGCCGCGCAAAAGACGGCAAGGTGCAAAATGGCAGTCACTGGCAGTATTCATGATGCACGTACATGTGGTTGAAAAACTGCCTAAACGCGTAAAACAAGAGTGGAAAAAACGTCCCCCCCCGATTACACCGGCATTTCCTACGAAAAGGTATTTCTTCCCCAGAGGGTTCCCTTTAATAATTTCGTTGAGAATCAGGTCCTTTTGAAAAAAAATCATGTCCATGAAGAAAGCGAGCACGCCTTTACTCACGGGCGACGCACGGAAAAGAACTGGGAATCAGAGATGTGTACGATAGGGTTGGGCGCTTATATGGAAGCGCGAAAATCTTATGGTAATCTTGGGCCTGTATCAGGTCCTAGTCCGGGGAATATGCCTATTAGTATGTTAGAGTCGGTAAAGTATAAAAAGTGTAGGGAAAATTAGTTTCAGTTGACTTTGAAATTAATGGGGAAAAAAAATAACTTTCACCAAATGAAACAATCCCAACAATTGCATATTTCTTAATTTTAGTGGTCGATTTAGACCACTTATATGATGCAATGTATTCAAAAAATAACCCCGTTCCGTTAAAAAAGCAAATCGCCAATTGGTACATTGAGCGTTTATCGGTAAATAAGTAGACTCTCAGAATGTACGGACAGTTAATATAAATTTGATTTTGAATTTGTAACATTCCTAACTCCAGCTTAGTTCAGTTTTAGTGATACTAGCAATTGCATGGCGTATCACTGTACATGGGGCCTCTCTACCAGCAGAGCAGCTGCACATCATTGTATTTCAAAAGTGATCATCTCTTTCTACAAATAGTGTATCTTATGAGAAAAAGTTCTGAAAGTGTTTAAAATCATATCAAATCTCCCTTGGCACGTTGAGTATGGTTCCTTCTCGTTCTAGCTCATGCATAACTTGTACTGTAATCCACGCATTGATTGCTGCAATCAACTTGTCCCACTGGGATTTTGTCCTATGCTAGAAAATAAGAGAAGTATCAGTAGCCTTCCCAAAGCATTGCTTCCAATGACAGTTGCTGTACAGGCAGTCATGTGAATCAGTAGCGATAAAACCTCTTAAAATGAAGCTTTGTGAACAGTATTGTTATTTCACAATGTTTCATCTCTAAGATACATCAGGAGCCATGGAAGGCAATGCACTGTGGGGTACTGATATTCTTCTCTGCTAGAAAAAAACAGGGTCTTGATTGCCTTGATTTCCCCTTCAGTTTAATCAAAATGAATACAATGGAACTGAATACCTTGGGTTGTGGTGTGTATTAAACACACTGCATAGAAAACCCAGTAGAGCTCAAAATCTGGGTAATCCCACAGTTCAGTTAAAGATAAAATCACCCAAATGCAAGCTCTCAAAAGTCAACTTACTCTAATATGGCTTTAAAGATTACTCAATTGTGCTCCTATGATCCGCCCAGTGATCTCCCCTATGTCACGCTCTCTCTGCTTCTACCACTATCTCTGTCTTTTTCAACTCCATGCCAATCTGCAGCCATTCTTTTCCCTGTCTAGGGAACACCTGAGGCTGCCTCGCCATCTTGGGCAATTTCATCTCGGAGGCTAGAGTTGTTGGAAGTCAGATCAGCTGTACAAGAAATGTTAATAGCAAAGTTTGTTCACTGAAAACTGTTTTATTACTGAACAATTTACATATCCAAGAAGCCCCATGCACAACAATATAAAATTGAAATGGTTTTGTGGTGTCACAGAGATATAAACCATCATACAAACGTCCAGAAGAGAATGAACCAAACAAAAGCAAAATAAACTTTCCACAGAATAAGACCTGAACTATGCTCAGTGAGGGAATAATACTCAAAGGGACACAAAGACATTCCTCAAGGATACATTTCTTTCACTTTCGAAATCACACAATGACAACTCTAAACACACTTACATTTTAATCACCAAAAAAAAGTATTGTATAAAATGGTCCTGTGATTTTTAGTTTTTAAAAAAATAGTAAATGTGTTCTCTATGGAACATAAATTCATCGATTATGGGATGG
>JAMKCH010013508.1:0-33558 GCA_023653785.1 Ophioderma brevispina | reverse complement strand
TTATCCCATGTTATGTCGTGTAATAAACCAATCGGAGCTACTGTAAGAAAAGTGGTAGGGGTAAAAGTTGTCAAGCACAGGGGATGTGCTTATACGGTATGTGAAAGACGCAACACGACTTATGCCTTCTGATATATTAACATTAATTGACTAGACTGCAAAACGAGTTAGGGAACACTTTATTTACTCTTATCATTTTGAATAAATACATACCCATGGTTTTTCAAGATACATTCTTAAAATTGTACAAAATAGATTTGAAGAGCCTGAACTTTGTAAACTATTGTACCATTTGCTGTTTATTAGAAAATAAGTTTGTGCATAACTTACATCTTTGTTGATTAGTAGTAGCTCCACTTCTTCTTTGCATATTATACTGCATTCTCTGAGAGTATCGGTGAGAAGAGCAACTTCCTATTTAAATAAAAAGAAACGTTTATAATATTTGGAACACTGATGTGGGCGTATTTTTTGTATAAATTAATACTCTTTTACAGTAAATTGAAAGAGCATCAAATTGAAAGGGATTATGTGGTGCCAGAACTAATAGGTACTCGTTGTGAAGATGAAGTTATTACAACAAGTTCGTGAACTACTAAAATAGTAGATTAGAATATCTAATTTCATTCAAAATATAATAACAAATGTTAGTATTATGCCAATGAGGGTACACTAAGACATTTTATTACATGAATACTACAAGTTTGACAAAGGCAATCTTCTTACTACATGAATACTGAAAGTATGACAAAGGCAATCTTCAGAAATTTTGCACGTTGTTTTACCAACTACTAAATTATTAAATATTTTTCTATTTCACACTTATCAGCCGTAAACAATTTGTTACCCAAACTTACTCCAAATGAATCTCCGCTGCCAATTTCCATTACTGTCGTGACAAACTGACTGTTATTTCTTCTATCAAAATCGAGCTGATTGACCAAGCACACACCTGATATAATTATGTAGTAGCAAGAAGGTGGATGGCCTTCTTTCAGAATCACACGGCGAGCTTCGAATCTAAAGAGGTTTGAAACAAATTAATACAAAACGCTCAACTTTCGAAAAAAATAAGGCGCAATTCTATAATCAGCCCACGAACATCCAAGCACGTAGGAATTTATGTTTTAAATTACGGTACAAGGTTCTTTTCCGTACTATACACACATACCGTTGATACTCCATCACCTTTGCCAATTTGACCTGTGTATCTCTGTGATGGTTGGCAAATGCCTTATTCTTTCGTAAGAGCGCCAGAACCTGAAATGGTAACAAATATGTGAAATTGAAGCACCAAAGATTGACAAGAAGTTGAATCTCGAAGTTGCTTTTGTACATTCCTTGCATCAAAGGGCGGCAATATTGCAACAAGAAAACGCAAACCCTAACTCATAATATCAAGAGGAAAGAAAAGATAAGTTACTTGTTGTATGAGTTATTAGAATGTCTTTATGTGACTTTATGGACTTTAATAAAAGATACACGTATTTTTACCCCGGCTTTTACACGTCAAACCTCACTGGTCACACAATCTTGACAATAACAACCACGTTGTCTTGGTGCAACAATGGTTATAATAATTTCGATTTATGACATTTTCAAGAATAAGTATGATTAAACTATCTTTTTCTTCACTCTATGAACAGATAACAATGTTCTGGTTTGTGAATTATCTCCAAGACCTAACTTTCTTGCCGTCTTAGGACTAGTAATTATTCTCTGTTACTTTGTTACTTTTATAATTTATTTAGTATTTGAAAAGCAAGTAAAATGTATTTTAGTTAGCCATGTACAATTTACATTATATAATAATAATTTATATTATATTTATATCAAATTTGAATTAAGGTTTCAAACAATTATAAATTATCAGATTTTGCATACTTTGGTCTATAATTAAAAGAAAAACTTGTAAAAAGAGAAATACATTATTTTGACTTCCTTGCAAGAAGACCAATTAAATATAAGTTAAAAGTGTTAAAAAGCTTAAATGAACATTTAATTGAGGAATTATATTACTAGCGAGCAACAGCGTAACTCACCACGTTGATTTCCTTTGACGTTCTATATTTAGGTAATTTCGATAGAATAGTCTTGAGTTTGTCCGATCCTCGGCTCTGTGTATACAAAAAAATAATAAATGGATTTACGTTTTCCATTAGCTCAACAAAATTGTAGTCTATATACAAGAAAACGCATTAATCGAATTTAAATTTTAAAGACTCAGAACTCTGCAGAAACGCCTCCAAAAACTGCTTCACACATAAGACTGAAAAGTGTGGCATGCGAAGACTTTATATCTTAAAAGATATTCTTATTATTCTTAATTCCAAAAAAATTTGTTCACATGAAGCAGATAATACAGATTACACAATACATAAATGTATTTCAATGTCTCAGACATAGGAGTTTGGTACAATCCGGGAGCATTAACAGTTCAAGAAACGACCTTCTCAATTCATATGTGGCTACGTTGCACAACATAGAAAGGTCCTTATCTTCAAGAAAAGCTAATCGTCTATTCCAGTAATTACATACATGTAACTTCATGAACATGAACTCCGAAAAGTAACGAAACAAAGCAAACAGCAATAATATACGGTATTAAAAACTTTGAACAAACATATACATAAAATAAACTTCGATATAAAAACTTACCACGTGCAAATTTGTGAATCTTAGCGGATCAAATGCGAGAGTTTTCTCCATATCGGCTTTTAAATTAAGTTGCATCTCAACAAGTGACCATTGCTTTGTTTTTCCCTCCTTAACATAGCTAGAAAACACAAACATGAAAATATTGCTAGATTTAAAAAAGAAAGGAATGCTATGGAAAGGAATGAAAAACAAGTAACACAAAATGGAGCGAGGAAGAAACAAGAAGTAAAAATACACCCAAAATAATGGCCATTGTTAAAGACTGACAGATTTCAATGCAATACCATAACAGCTGTATATGGATTTAAAGAGGAATGCATGATATATAACAGGGATGTAAGTTTTCAGGCAATAGCCTGAATTCAGGCCTTCCAGTACTCAAAATTTCCGCAACTTTATTTATTTTCAGTTTGGGAGACTTTTAGCCCAAATTCACACACCTTTTCATGCTGTTCAGGCCTTGCTCTTCAGGCCCTGCTATAAGTGGAGAAAAAAAGAGATAAAAGGATCGACGCACTCTAAATGTAAGACTAATTTTTACTCTTTCAAAAGTTAAAAGAAGCACAGCACGTTCTTGACTAGAAAGGAGTGACAGTTCACATTTACCCGCTGGTGTTGTCCTCTGTTCCACTCTTTCACCTTTTTCCACTCTTTCCCCATGCTCTTTCCACTTGGTTTACATTAAGAGCCAGATCTTGGCAAATCACAAAGAACAAAACCATGCTGCATTTTTGTTTGACATAATGTTCCGTTCTAAACCACGTATTTCGTGATCAAATGAATAGACCCGGTGGTCTTAGTTGAAAATGGGATGTGGAGATTTCGGCCATGGAGGGTATCATTTTCAGCTTCTCTGGTATATTAATCGGTCCTTTTTTCCTTGAATATTGGTATAAGAAATGATAGCTTTCATACAAGTATCCCAGTGTAAGTATACGAACAAATGCAAAACACTTGTGAAAAAATAGGCGGGTCAGAGGAACGGCCTTCATGCAAATACATCGTTCTATACATTTTACTCAGTCAAATTTTTCGCTCAGCTAGTCCCAAACCCTCCACCAAAGTCAATGTCAAAGTGTTACCCAACTCGGATGCACAAGATATAACAAAAAAAAAAAAAAACACAGGTGTGTAGACATCGGTGGTTCAACGAATTTAGGTATAACCATAACTGAAGGGTAGGAAATTTCGTTCCATATGTGGTATATTTTGGGGGAGTGGTCCAAAACATTGGTTGCCCACACTACCAAACCAAATGTGAGAACACCTCGGGTAGCCATATTACGCAAATTAGAATAATAAGAATTATAAATAGCATGTTGGGCGGTATTGGCAAGTCAGCATCATAATATCAGACACAGAGCGCTGTGAAATACAAAAATCTGCTTGAGTTGGTTTAATTTCTTGCACAATGCATACTCAAAGGAGTGGTAATCCGGGTATGATCTATGCTGTAGCTGACCGTTACAATAGGCGATTGGTAGTCGTTTTAGGCGGTTTTAGGGCCCTATGACCACAATGAGTTATTTCCCCTTTCGTTTTCATCGGTCGTTATAGAAGATGTCACATGTACCGGGGTTTTATGTTTTCTTCATTGCGGGTGAGATGTTTTTGTAATTTTTGTTATCAAGGGCCTACGTCATGAAAAAGAACTGTCTTGAAAGCAACATAGGATAGTATGCTACACGATACGATATTAAAAGATGTAACTAAAATACATGAGATATTAGATTATATAAGTAAAGCATGAAGAGAGACTGCCATTCATAAAACCGCGATGTCTCTGAAGTGGTCTATGAGAGATAGGCCCAAAGTTTCAAGATAAGGTCTAGTATTTACCTTTTCCATGCGGACCAAATAACCAGCAAGACTTCGGATTGTTTTCAAAGCCGGTGGATTTTTCAAATGCCTGCAGTGAAAGAGAGTGATTACCCGAAACAATTAACAATGTACTCGATGGAGTAGGTTTATCAAGGAATTCGACTGTAGCTTGACCAAAATCTAATGAGAAGCGCATAAACCTGTGCACAATTTAGTAGATCTGGAGCACGATCAAGATCTTTCAATAAAAGATGAATCCAAAAGCAACACATGGATTCTATAAAAACAAATAAGACCAGTTTGGGAATAAGGTTTTTAATTAAAAAAAGATATGATCAGGCATAATGAGGATACGGGACCATAGAGGGTGTCATGTCAGAATCTAATAAAGTAAAACATAAACTATTAAAACATTGACCTTTCGCAGCAGTGCGCGCTACACAAACGAAGTCCAATTAACCCTTGCACTAGCCGAATTGTTTTAATTCTATGGGCACAGTATAATCAACTCGTTGTGGGAATCAATTGCTAACGTCGCACTGAAATCAAAATGTTTCATAGTTTAGTAGATCTGGAGCAGAAACAAAGGTATATTCCAATCATAACGATGATTTGTTATAAAGAAGACCAGTTGGTGAATGTTGTTTTTAATTAAAAGATATGATCAGGCATAATAAGGGGATACGACATCGAATAAAGTAGAACACTTAGAAATATTAAAACGTACTATTTAACACTTGGCTGGCCTTTAGCAGCCAGTTCCGCCCTAACAATGATTCCAGGTAACACCCTCAAGTAGCAAGGATGTTTTTTTTTTTGGATTTCGATGTTTCTAAATAGACACTAATTACACTGATTTAGTTTTGGCATATAATTTAATAATTATTTTTAATTTTTCTTTTTTATGTGACTGTATAATCAACTCGTCGTGGAAATCATGCTAACTCCGCACGTAATCAAGTGTTTAGGGGTTTTTGTAACATTTTTTAACACTTTGAAGTATGTAGTTGTTAAACAATCACACAGTAAAAGTATAGGTAGGAAACACTGTTGCAAACACCTAAACACTAAATTAAACACTTAAACACTAAATTAAACACTAAATTAAACACACCCAAGCATTAAATTGTAAATATCAATATTTAATTAATTTTAAGATCTAAACACCATGTTCATTTCAAATGTAAATTTTAGTATTTGATTTTTCTCGATCTTCGTACTTTTACACATGGTTTTGTTTGGAAGTAGGCCTATATTAGAAACGTGTTCTGTCTCATTATGGATTGGCATTAAAGGTCCTTCACCAATGTGACTGCCAAACTATTTCAGTGTATAAAGAGTTTACCAATTTAACGGCAGGGTTAGATTTGTTAAACAAAATTTAACTCACCGATTCGGATTTTCTTCCTCCAGCCGTCTAAAAACAAAAACATAAAACAACATTATACAGTTAGGCCTTGTCAAGGCAGGTCGGTCTTTCGCTTATGTTATTGGCGAGATTATTTTACGAAGAAGAAGAATACGAAGAAGAATACGACGATGACGATGATGACGTGCAAGTAACAATTTTGGTTTCCGTATGTACATGTTGGTGAGCTATTGCAACCTCATAGTAAGAACAAACCAAGCCAACTAAGCTCTATAAATGTAAATTCTTTCCATTTCTAAAGATTGGAATAAACTCAGATTTGTAAGTAGTAAGTAATTAACGAATAGAAAAAAAAGATTAATAATGGCTAACAACAATTCTAGATTTATTCTTGACCAGTCTTAAGAAATTTAAAGACTGGAATTAATTCAGAATTGTTATTAATAAGTAATCAACGTGTAGATGATTTCAAATGGAAATTAAATTCAAATACTGTGAATAAGTATTTTTTTTTAAACAAGATTAGAAATTATATCTTTTAAAATTTTGAAATTTTCAGAGTTTTACTATCGGTTAGCCCCCTCACTCCATACCCTATGTTAACCTAAAGATGATGTTTGATATTCAAAATTAAGTCTCGAAGAAGTTGTATCCCGGGTGCCCGTTTTAGAGACATGCCATCTCATACGCGCGCAACTTAAATACAATGAACTCACTGAATTGTCTTGATTCTGTAGTCTGTTATGTCGCTTATATCACATTTCAATGGGAACACATTTTGTGTAAAATGAACCGTTCTTAACCACCTGGTGGCCGTTTCCCGAACTGAGTTCGTTAATTCTACGTGCAAACTATGCCTGAGTGGATCAATTGTCCGAAAGAAAGCACAGTGTCACTGTATGACAACAGGTATGTTATGTAGACATACGCATGAGTTAGTATACACTTAGGGTTACGCAACGACTTGGGAACGGGCCCCTGCTTGTGATCTTTTTTGGATTACCATATGCCATCAGTACCTCAATTACGAAGCCCAGGTTTCAGTCCATTGTATAGAGATCAGTGGTTTTTCTTCCAAGATGAAAAGATGTGCTCTGAAGTCAAGTGTGTTTATGTTGCGTCATGCATTTCAAATGCTTGAAGGGCAGGAAATCGGACCACGGTGATTTTGTTACTCTAGTATTTGATGAAGCATAACAAAATGCCTTTGGCCCGAGTGTTAACATTGTTTGGGACAGTATGTATCTGTATTAACGCGTTCTGTTTATTTTCCATGACCACAATCATTTTGACTGTATTTTTTTTTTTTTTTTTTTTTTTTAAAAAAAACCCACCTAAACAAAAAACCATTGTAAATTTAACAGCTTCATCGATCAAAGGTTGGTTTCTTAACTTCTAGACATTGCGCTCCAAAACTTGCACAGATAACGGGGGCGTAAAAAAACAATTACTGATTGTGTCCGCCATTTTGAATGTTTTTTTAAATAGATATATCTAAGAGATGGGTATCTGCGGAAAGCTTATTTATTATCTTTCATTTGACTGCCAAGATAATTCCCAATCGGTTAAATATAGACCGAGCTACAGCCTTTCGAATCAAGAATCTGCAGTGATTAAATAGCCTGATTTTCTTCTGGCACGATTTCCTTCGCTGAACGCGTTCATTTCAATGGTGGAATTCCGTGGCACAGAGCACAAAATGGACTAATTGATTCAAACTACTGTAATTCGGTCTATACTTAACCGACGTGAATGATCTATGCAATAAATTAAAGATAATGAAGCCAGCTTTAAAGATAACCAAATTGTTAGATATAATTACTTAAAAATTCAAAAATGGCGGGAACACAATCGGTGTCAAGTTTTTTTTGACTTCACCATTGGGGAGTTAAGAAGATTACAAAAATAAAACACCGAAACAAATAAAACAAATATGATATCAGAAAAGTTAAAGAATGAAAATGTAGAGATGAAAAGTACCACAAAACAGCATAGGATTGGAAATAGAGCAGAGCAGAACTTAAACTTGATGATAATATGAGATTAAATAACAGTCATTGTACTATAATAGTAGAACAAACACCTTACACTGGGCGGTACACAGGCGTAGATAGACGACGATGTCTTGAGTGTCGATTACCCTTCCTCATGGCCACAACACTTGCTTTCCTTTGCCGACTCGCTTGACTAGAAGAAGTCTTCGGTCTTTGATCTGCAGGCGTGATTACTAACGAGTATTCAGCAGTTCCCAATTTTAATTCTGGTATAGGTAAAGTATATTGCGGGCCGTCTTCATCTGATGGAGTTGACCTATCCGAGGTAGTTTCTCCACCAGATTTCAGTTGAGGAGAGGACAAACGCGAAGATCCTGGAGAAGCAATGGGTCTAAAAACTTTTGGTGATCTACTGTGCGATGTGAATGAGATGGTCTCAAAGACGACACGTTTTGGCAGGATGTTCTTTTTGGACTACTGAAGATTTGTTTTGTAGAGCTGAGGGCATTTTCAGAAGAACGTTCTTCTAAGTGATGAGGCGAAGATGTCAATAATTCATCTGGTGAATGACTGGAATCACAATGAAGTGATTGGTCAATGTCTGTCTGCCTTTGCTTTTTTCACTCATTCTAATTAGCTGGTTCAGCCTTTGATAAGCCTCTCTTTTCAATTATCTAGATGATCTATCTGTTTGAACTCAGATCAGCAATGAGTGTGGTTCTTGCCATCGACGTACTTGTAGTTTTTGAGGAATTCAAAAGAACTTTAACAGGTGGTGAATTGTTTCATTGGCAACCGTTCTTTTAGTACCCTCTGGTATGAGAAGAGTTGAACTATTAGTTGCTTGTGGAACAGTTTCCTAGATAGTTGGGTGAAAATACTGGTGATATCTTCTGAATATTGGATGTTCTTGAAAGAATGTTATTAGAATCAACATTTTTCGCACTCCTCACATTGAACGTCATCTCTGCGTCGCTAGCTTGGTTCTAAATTCGGTTCCTGTGCAAAAATATACTTCTTCGCACATCGCTGCGGCGTATCACTGCCGATACATTCCCTTAATCTAGGACGTGCAGATTTAACTCTCCTCTTTGACTTTTTAGAAAGCTGTCGCAGCCTACGTGGATTTAACAGCTGTTTGAGGTCTCAACAAAATTCTCTTTTCTGCTGTAACATCCTGCTGTAGGTTTTTCGTGGTTCTTTGCATCTGATCTTTGAAACAAAGACTGCGACTGGCCTAAGGACGTGCTTTTGCCACTTTTGAGAGAATGTTGTGTTTAGTAGTATACCACTGGAAGGCCTACTGCCACTTTTGTTTTTCTGCAACTAAGTAAGCGCAAGCAGCGCTTGTCTGGAAGCTTGCTGCTGCCGTTCCTTTGGAGTCCCTTCTTAACGTGATAAGACGGTGTAGTAGTATGGTTATCGCTTACAAGCGAAAGACTGCCCTCGGTCGGGCCATCGGGAAGTTGTCTTGACAATTCTATTCCGTAGACTTCGCTTTCGTCTGCTTTTGACTGCAGTCCGAAGTGCTACTAAGGTATTTTACATGTGACAAGAACTGATACAGCAATCCTATTATACCTCTCTATGTCGCTTTTAAGTACTGAGTTTAGGCTCCTAGTCTAATTTCTAGAATAGTATGTAGGTTTCTGTAAAACTATAATCTTATACCATGCAATGCAATTTCCACACCAGCCAATGCTGAATTTGTATCTCGTCTTTGGATTCCGCTCACATACGTTACATTCCGTGTCTTCGGAGCATCGTTGTAACAATCATCAATCATGAACTCATATTCGGTCATCATCACAACTCCCCTTCGACGTTCACATGGCCGCTAAAATTCCACAGCATATCCGTTACCTGGCTACGATGCTTAATCATATTAATGGCGTGACACGACCTTTTGACAGATATATGATTTTACAATTATGCACTAACAATCATATTGTCAACAGAACCAATATGCCCATCACGCATCCGCACATACGCTTTGATTTTCATTGGCAACGCTATCAATGTTTGCTTAGTATATTATAGCTGGTGTGTTAGATGTGAAGCCTACCATCTTCTCTGCTCTTATTTCAACTTTATCAATGCCCTTCTTGATGTTATTAGGGTTTTCTTATCGTTTTATATCTGTTCCAATATCCTTGATTTTCTTTGTTAGAATAGAGTCAAAGGTCGATAAAATGATTCACTTCTCCAGCTCGATAAAAACACTCGACCAACTGAGCGAATTTTCGGAATCGATTACAAAAACACTGAACACAAGTGAGTTAGCCGATGAAGTTATCAATTACCCGTGTCATTATGTTTCATGAATTAAACTTGGACGACAATATCAAAACATTGTGACGTTGTTGAGGTGTAAAGTTTCACAGAGTCATATAATTGGCCTACAGACACATTAGAAAGATCCGACAGTGATCGTAACCTCTTGTTTTGCCCCTACTGAAGATCACAAAACAAAATGTTGAAAATTTCAATTGATCACAACATTCCGTTTTAATTATATTTGTCTACAGGCTGATTCAAGAAGTTTGCTCATTTTTATTGTAGTTTAGTAAAAAATCTGTAGAGAATTCATTGTAAACTAATTAAATATGTCATTAGAAAGAGCAGTTTCTGATTGTCTAAATTAAAAACAGAATTTTTGAATTTGCTCGTTTCAAACCCGAGTTATACTAATTTGAATAAAACCACCCATTTTCCTGACTGCATGCACACATCTGGGTAACTTGTATTAGTTTCTATTTATGCCAAACCAATAATGCATGAACAAGAAAGCCTCCATTGGTTTGCAACTTTCATTGTAAAAGTAAATTTACTTTTATATTCCATACTCAAAACTTATCAATCACGAGCAAAATTTTAAATGGTGACAATTCCAAATTAAATATTGAATTTTGAATCTCGCGAGCTTCTAGCACTGTTTCCTCTGGTATAAGAAACACTTTATTGCATGTTTTGCAGTGTTCTTGAACAAAAATAATCGCAGACAGAGTTTGCGATGAAAAATATAGTTATATTATACATTGCTTGATGAATATAGAAAAGATGAACTTAATTCTCGTTTGATTTATGGTTCTTGAGTATGAGTGTAGTAGCTAAACTCTCATCTTTTACAATAAAAAAGTGCAAACCAATGGATCTGTTTGTGCACGCTTTTATTGATTGGGAACCGTGTGAATAGAAACTGAAGCAAGTTACCCACATGTGTACAGTCCGGAAATGAGTGATTTTATTCAAATGGTACAACTGGGTTTGGAATGTGCAATTTAAAATAGACTCCAGAAATTGATCTTTGCAATGATTAGATTATTTTACAGAGAATTCCTTTAGAATTTTTATAAATCCAAGCAAAAAATGAGAAACTTCTTTTTGACTCAGCATGTATGTTTCGCGTTCCCCACAGGCCTTCTATTATAAATCATGATGTAATTGTCAGATCCGGACAATTCAATCTAAAATTACTCTAGTTCATAATGCGATATTTAACATTTTTACACCGACATGTTCACCCGCGTGCGAATGGTACAGAGAGAGAAGAGTGAAGAGAGGGAGATAGAACCCAAGAAATAAAAAGATATTGCGAAAGTAGGCGGGAGTCCAAGAAATCCCAAATTTTGACGTCGTCAATGAGTTACTACCTAAGAGCGATTTTTTCACAAAAAAAAAGATGATTTTGGATAATTATGTGATAAAAGCATTATTTTCTTATTCAAAATTGTAGGAGCTGAGAACCAAATCCACGTAACTTATTAGGAATTATTTCTGAATTGTTTGATGAAAAAAAAGTGATGACGAGGTGTATGTGGGTCATGGGCCACCCTAAATCGATTTGTGGGTGGTCTGTATGCTGTAATTCTGACTAATTTCATCTTGCAGAGGACTTATTCCGTTGAAATTGTGTGGTCAGGATCACATCTTTTCGATCGTCGCATAACTACACTTTCATTTGGGATGTGGTTTTTTGACCTTTTTTATTCGTTAATGTATTGTAAGTTACAACGAATTTCCTGCAGCTCGGATTGCGTGGTATGCGTCTATAGCCACTCGTTGTCAATGCCAAGGTGGTGGGTTAAATCCCTATGTTAGAAAAATTTTAATTAATTATTGCTTATATTTTTAGCGTTAAAGCAATGGGTACAAAAAGCATCAGAGTGAGCGACTGATGCTGAAATAGCAAATATGTGAATAGCTGCCCTATAGACGACGAGTCGATAAGATGTGGTCCTGGACATAAGTTGCGAAGAAAAGGCCTTTGCCAATATATTCGTGATTCGTTTTGGTACGTTGCTATAATAGAAAGGAAGCGTGGTAGGCAACTCGAACACCAATGGTAGGTGATGGCTAACTTCGAACCGCGGGATGAACCCAAGTATTGGCGGTTGGTAGCCAAACCATAGACGGAGGGTTTTGAATTGAATATCACCGGAGTTGCAATATACGAACTACATGCTGAATTATCAAAATTTTATTAGAAAACATTCCAGACTTGCCCAAGTCAAGTTCTGCAGTGAGTGATTTGCTTTAGTAGAAATATCTTTTTTTTGCCCACATTTATCGGCAATTTGCCTATTTTTTGGTTGAAAACGTATATTCATTTTGGGTTAGGACAATTTGAGTTAAGAATGGTAAAAATTTGAGATGTTGTTCAAAAATATACAAGTATTAAAAGCATATCAGAATCAGGCCAGGGATAGATACTGTAGAATACGTGGTAAATCTGCATATTTCATGCCCCAAATTTAAAACTTTTCCGTAATTTCACCATTTTCCAATTCAATTATGTGACATGATCAAATCACATTTTCAAGTATGGACAAATTTAGCAGACCAATATATAAATGTCTACGTGTAAATTTGAAAGTCTTGGAACATGTGAATAACAATATTATACGTAAGAATATGTGTCGTATTCGATACCTGCTTTTCATAGAATTCGGCAGCGTTAGGAGTGACAGGTGTGCAGGACATCAAAGAGAACTTATGCAAGGAATCCTTAGATCTGACACCAAGGTCATTGTCTTCGTCTGATCGTGTCCAAAGACAGTTGTTCTCAAAATATGATCCAGCAAGAGATGGGTTTAGAGTTAGTAGAACGTCTGGCTGCTTCAAATGAAACAGTATCCTTGTCTGTGCCATTGGGCTCCAACAGTGGGCAGACCAAGAGAGGTTCTGTCTGCGGTGCTGTTCCACAACCACAGGTAGTGTCATGATCTGCTTCCAGGTAGCCCCACTGCTGCAAGGAATCCTTAGATCGGCCGATTCTGGTTCTCAATCGTTGAGGCATCGCCTTGAGCCCAACAGGACTCAGCTCAAGGTGGAAGACGCTCAACAGGTTCAATACCAACAGATGTTTACTGGTTGATAGCAAAGTCTTTCTTTCCCAAAATGCGACTCTCTTAAATTCTTAGAGACTGAATTCAAGAGTTGAAACTTTTGTAATAAACTCTCTCGGATTTAAGAGGTTGGCAGGGGACATAGGGTGATTCACATACAGCTGTTAAAGTCCGATTATTATGACAAAAACCAGAATATAAACAAAAAATATTTAACGGCGACACTCTTTTGACAACTAATTTGGGTTATTTATAACCATTGTATCAATGACTTCATCCTGTGTACATTTTACGAAATATGATTTTTTCTGACAAATCTAGTTAACCCGTCTTTCTTATTAGAAATGGACATAGAGGATGGCGTTATAACATCAGAAATCATGGAAACTAGGCTATAATGGCAAGATTCCAGACAATGAATTTTTCTGATTTTGCAGAGTTAAATTAGATCTTGCATTGTCCCTCCTTAGAT
This sequence comes from Ophioderma brevispina, assembly GCA_023653785.1. NCBI lineage: Eukaryota > Metazoa > Echinodermata > Ophiuroidea > Amphilepidida > Ophiodermatidae > Ophioderma > Ophioderma brevispina. The sequence goes on along the minus strand of JAMKCH010013508.1, from coordinate 19,896 downwards.
TCAGTTGTCAAAATTGTGTCGCCACTGCTTAAAAATGCTTCTAAAAATAAAAGAGACGATTGAGGGGTCAAACAGCTGTGGCCAGGAGATACCTGGCAGCTACGCTCTTGCCACGCTCGATACACTTCGACGAATGTCTGGTGTGGAGCAGAGAAGATATTACCTCTCTCTGGGTGGTGGAGACAAATTCCTGCTAGGAGGTATAAGTTCTTTTTCCGGTTTGGGTTGGACGAGACATCCTCGTGATAAGCCAGCAGGAGGCCTTTAATGCGATCAAACTTTTCGGCATGGGTTGATCTTCCCATAAAGGGCAAGCATTTTACTCTGCAACATGAGTAGCACAGTGCAAGTGCCGTCGATCTTAGGTATGTTTGGCGAGCACCCCATCTTGCCGTGAGTTTGTTTCAAGAATTTACTTGCTGCCTACTTTACTCTTCGTCTTCTTGGATGTTGTGCTTATAAGAGAGAGAGTGTGGTCCAAAGTACTTCTAGGTATACATGGTTATCACATTGCCTCCAGGGTGCTCCAGACCAGGTTACGTTAGCTGACGTTTGGCTTTCAATGTTGCATATATGTAAAGCACACACCTGTGTCTTGATGGATTTGCCGTAGGGGTTTTCCCTCATTGGTAAGGAGTGAGTTTCATCCAAAGCCCAGAGTCTCTCTTCACCACTGTCATAAGATAAATGAAGGCTCCTCAACTCCTAGTTGGTTGTTGGTATAGATGTTGGACCGGGAGGTGCGCACGCTCCCTTGTGGTTGTCCATTCCTGAGCCTACGCCATCGGCTCTTCTTCGCTCCTACTGAACAAAGAACATCCTGCTGCTGATAATCAACGAACACAATTCCAGTTACCCTTCTCGAAAAACAATCCTCGATGGGTTTTTGAGAGTTAGGTTTGAGAGTACTTGGCTAGTTGTTTGCCTTTGGCCTGGCCAGAACACCTGATTGTTTCTGTAGGTGGTTCGTCTAGCACAGGTTCGATACGGTTGAGCAGGAGACCGTTCATGGAGCTTGTAGGTAGGGCTGAGAGTGAATTGGGTCTATAGCTCTTGGGATTAGATGGATCTTTCCCAGGCTTTTGGAGTGCCATAACATGTGCTTTCGTCCAGATCTTTGTAAACCTGTGGGAAATAAGGCAGCAATTGTAGAGCTCAAGAAGCCATTCCTTTGCTACTGGGCCGAAGTTTTTCAGCTGCTCAGTTGAGATGTTGTCAAGGCCTTCTGCTTTTCCTGGTTGAAGTTTAGCAATACCAGATTCCAATTCCTCCAAGTTGAAAGGGTGAGTGAAACCAGGGTCGCCACTAAACCTCTTACAGCCAAGTTCTATCTTCTTGGGCATCTTGATTTGTGGCACAAGGAATTTAAAGATTTTAAAAGAATGCTCCTTTAATCGGCCCACATGACCTTTGACCCAAGTCTGTAAACATCCCACATAGGCCTTGGGTCAATGATTATTCTGATCGATTTTCGCTGCAATCGGCCCAAGCATTTGGCAACAAGACACATTTTGGCAAGTGTGAACAGATAGATGGAGTCAACACATTGCCATAACAATAGCTCTGCATACTACGTATGCTGAGCTAAAAAGGTATAGTTTGCCCTATCTGCAGGTTGTAGTTTCATAGTTTAATAGACCTTTAAAGGTCACAATGGGGTAAAATTTCAGATCTGTTCATTTTAAAAATTGTGTCAAATTGTTCATCTATTGGTACAGAAGCCAAAAATACACTGGTTGTACCATCTCTGTTATTTGTTACATAATTGGAAAGCAAAATGTGACTGGGGGCTACAGAGTCTTTGGGAGGTCACTAATCATATCTCTGTAATTCTTATATAGAACCGTCAACGGTCAAACAAATAATCTATTTACAAATACTTATCTAGTGTGACAGAAAGAACAATTTACAACAAAATTGGACCATTCTGTAAATTCCCCAGGATGACCTTGAACTGGTATGTGCCTATTGTGCTAAAACTGTAACTCATCATAGATAGGGCAAACTATACCTTTTTTAAACCTTAGGAATAGCCAACAGTAGCCCAATAAATTGGTATATCTTTTAAATCATTTTTAACAATTCTAATTTTTTTCCCCTGTGCAAAACGTTTCCCCCTTATTTCTAATGTTCCACTAGGTTGATTTTGGTAAACTTTTAATATAATATTTTTGGACAACTTCAAAGTATATTAACACCAAAACTGTTTCGTTTGCAATTTGTTTTGGGACAAATCATAAAATGACTGGACTACATCTGAATATGATAAAGCATGTTTTACATTCAAGAAAACAGTTAAGATTTTTAACAAAAACAAGACAACCATCATATAATTTGTAAAGATATTCTTTAATAAAATGTAACTTTGAATATAAATCAGCTTATGTTATACGAAGAAATAATTATTAATAATCGTAGTCTCATTCACACCTTTGGTCTAATTGTGAAAGAAAAAATAGGAGCCTATTGTAGTACTGCACAAAAAGCTCAGAATTCTAACAAACACAAACATGTAACTCTGGGCCTGGACCAAGGCAAAGCCAAGATTAAGTTGCAAAAGCAAAAATATAATTAAAAAACACCACTTAGTTTGTATTTTTTTTTTAATTTACAGTTAAACTTCATACTGTTTTTTTCATCATACAAGAATATGAAAACCACTGATTTTTTTAAAATGGTCCAAGCTTTTCCTGCACTCTTTTGATTTAGATGTCTCTAGAATACTGTATAGATTAAAATACTCTTAATTTCCATTGTGGGGCAAATATGATTTTTTCTTTAAAATCTATTTAACCTCTCCTCTAAGGAAAATGGGCATATAGAGGGCGCCACAACATAACCAAGCATGACCTTTGTAGGCCTATATCACAAGATTCCTGCAATGGACTTGTCTGATTTTTGCAAGTAACAGCTCATAAGGTGCACGAACAGTGGTCCCTAAAATGTGAACATTCATAATTTTGTACTGGTGTAAAGCTTTCTAAATTCTATCAAAAATATCCCCATCTGAAAGGATGAAGCGAAGAAACTGTCTCTTGGTACAAAATCTTGAATTCTAATTTCGTATAGGGAGCAAATACGAAATGATGCATCCTATGTTTTCTTTAAATAGAGGCATAACAAATCTATATCGTTCTCTGTACTGTGGCAGACTAAAAAATGCAGAAAATGCAGAGAAGAAAATTATTCCGAGTTTGTCACCACTACATTGAGTTTAGTGTTCAGTGGCTTGCATTGCGTGCTAGCTGGGCTGGCTTTACCTAGCCCGATCATGAATAGCGACGAATCTGAGGAAAGATTTTTCTTGGCATCGATCATTTTTTATCCTATATACACCACTTATTTTGTGTGTTGGATGCAATAGGGGGTGCAGGGGGTGTGTAGTTGAGTCTGTGTTGTTCGACTGTTTAGCAGTCGTTAATTGGTGAAAGACTCGTTTTACTTAGTCCTAAGGGTGACTGGAGCGAACTCGAAAAGGTTGTAAAACCATGGTAAACCATGTAGGTCCCTAGAGCTAGAGTACCTGTTAGTTTATTTTTTCAATGGATATTATAAAGGCTCTTCTGTAACACAATTAACCCACTTGTAAACTTAAAAGCAATTTGATAACTCCCATCTGACTAGCTTGAGTAGAAATTAGATTTGTGTTCACCTATTATGCTAAATGATGAATGAGCATGACTGGTACACAGTGAGGATGGATGTTATCTGTCTGTTCTCCAGAACAGAAAAACACCCATGAGGGTTGATCTTGGTCATGTAGGCCTAGTTCATGAAGTAACCTCAAGACTTGTAAACTGGAAGTAGTGCACTGGCAGAGGCCAAGAGTTCAATGTGTGGAGTAATGGAAAATCTACTCTCAGAAAGTACCAATAAATTTTACAATCAAACACAAAAAATGAAAAGTAAACGTTTGTTTTACCAACTTTTGTTTTTTACTGACACAATAGCTTGTACATATATAAGCATGGTATAAAAATTAGATGGAACTTGTAGGCACTATCGAGTTCAATTTGTGCTCAGAAGTACTGCCAGTACAGCATAACCCACTATCACGACAACTCGCCTGCTTGGTACGTCTGCATTGTCTGCATTTTTATTCTGCAAATATAGCTGTATAGCTATTTCACCTCAAAGGTGCCATGCTCACCGTGTGGAACTCGTGGTGTAGATGGTTAACACGCTTGTCAGGTACGCAAGTGACCGGGTTCATTCCAATCCACGGGCCCGTGGAAGATCATGTTTACTTGTGGACACGGGGTGTTTACCGTGTTTAACAGCCACTATCAGCGATTTCTTCAAAAGTAAAACAAATCGCGCCCCCTATCATCTTTTGTTTCATTTTAAAGTTTTCTCTGTAGCCAACTAAAAGGTAGGGAATCCATTGCGTGTCTAATTAATATGAAATCATACGTATCACAGGAAAATGTGCATTGGCTTGAAATCTCTCGTTGCAACTTTTAAATGCCCCTACTTAGATTCGTTGTCAAATTGTATCGACACTGCTTAAAATTGCTCTAAAAAGAAAAAGAGACGATTTGCATGGGATCAAACAAGCCTGTGCTGTAACCAATATTTGGAGCCAGGAGGAGCCCACGTCCTCCTCATGCCACACCAACTCAGTATTCCACTATGGCTGGAGAATGAGGTCATGTCTGTTCGAATAGGAGAATTAAACAGTGTTCTGTACGAGATTGCAACCCATTGTATACTCCAATAAAAAAAATGAACAGAATGTCCTGAGGTACAGCACATACATCTGGCACCTACATTTGAATCATACGATATGCACTGTATCATAATGAAGTCTGTGGTTCAAAAGAAGATTCACCAATTTTTTACACACAACTAAAGGGATGTATCAATGAATCATGAGTTCTCCAAATCTTTTGCTGAGGACCTGCTCAAGAGTCAGTAGTAGAAAGGTACGTACTAAACCCCGTACCCTTAGATGCCCAGTGCCATTTGACTCTGAAAGACGGCATCGATGCCCATATGTGGTGGACGATCACATATTGGTATATCACTCGTATTATCACATGACACATGCTTCCGTTATCTTTAAATTATCTGGTTTTTTTTAAAATTATTTACAGTGAAGAATCTGTGTAAAAATCCACATACAAAGTGAATTACGTCGCCCACCTACATTACGTCGTATATTTTACAAAAAACCGTTTTCCGAGAAAATCGCAATTAAAAATCTACCGCGACATTTCATGTCTATACGGTATTAGACTAGAAAGAAAGCATAAAAATCAAATCTACACTATACTGTTTTGAAGAAAAGAAAAACATTTTAAGGTCCAATATAAACCATAAATCCAACTTAATACTGCAATTATATTATTTAATTAGGCTACAAAGTTATAAGTCTGTATGTGAAATCACAAATAATGTAATTGCAAATTACGACGCATATTACACCGTTGTTTTCAAGGTACGTAAAATAGATCACTATCTGAAAAGCCTTGTTTACGAAATTAACGATGGAAATACGTCCAAATAGGTCTGTATGTGAAAATCTTTTATTTTGGGAGCGGCAAAATACGACGCTATATCAAACATCGTGTCAATGCATGGAGATTTGAAAATACGACCAGTATGTGAAATACGGATATGATGATTTGAGGAAATGACAAAAATCTGTAATTATACAACTAATTTAATTACAATATTCACATTTGAAAACTTGGAGATGGCACGAAACTCGAGAATTCGTTCGTAGGCGGAATTTCAAAAAAACCTCAAAATTGAAATACGACAGTATGTGATGCGGGCGACCAATATATTACTCCCATTTAGCAGCTTTGCATTGAATCATTGAATATGATGAGATTGTTAAAATTGAAAAATTGCATTCTTTAATGGTTTAAGGTCCACACTGCTGCTGCTTTGCGAAGACAAAAGTGAACTGCTTCATCATGACCTCCGTTTATGTTAAAACTTAAAGGGGCATTTCGTGATCCACAGCCTCGTCCCCCCGACTTACCTAAAAAATGTTGAGATTTTTATATCATCTGAACCGTTAGCCTTAGTAATCCATGTGTGTCCAATCTTACATGCAAATTTGGTTGCATCTGTAAGAAATTTGCAATTTTGTATTTTCTGTCCATAAACAGACAGAAATTACAGCACAGTAGCCTATGGGACCGTGGGAAATGAGAAATTGCTCATAACAAAAAACTGCAAAATGGTGATCAGCTCAAATTTTGAGAATAAGCTTTTCTCAAGGATATCTAGTGATCAATGAATAAAACAGAAGGTGCTGAAATCACGAAATGCAACTTTAAATGAGATACAATTTTTATCATACAGATTCTTATCTGGAATTTCAACTTTTATTTAAGTGAACATTTCACACGATAAATATGAAAATAGTTTCATATGTGATTGAATACGAATTTATATTTGTTGGGCATGTTACAACATAACATGCAAAATTGACAAGAGATTGCTACATATGCCTTTAATATCTTTCACTGGAAGATTGACTCTTTGCATAGCATTTCTTTTTCTTATTTTCCTAGACCTTGCTCCTATTGTGTGACAGCTTGCAGACTGCCTATTGGCAGCTTCATGACAACAGACTTGTATCTGTGAGTAAAATAAAATATAGAAATGGGTGCTCTGATCAATACAATGTTTGTTAGTTTATGAAACAACTTTTCTCAAACAATAACATCAACTACACAGCTGAAAGATACAAAACTTTTGTATTTTTGCATGTTCTTAAAATGAGCACCATTACTGAAGAGCACACTAAATATTTTCTATGGTAAAAGTAAGAGGGTGTGGGAAATGAATCCATGCTAGATGCACAAGAGTGACCCCAAGTTTGGTAAGAGAATTTATGTGTGGAAGATGCGATAAGGGTGCTGGAGGGATGGTGGAACAGGATGAAAAGTTGTATGATGAGGTGGAATCGGTGAAGGAGTTCACATATCTGGGGGACAGGGTTAGTTGGGGTGGTGGATGAGAGGTGGCTGAGACAGCTAGAGTGAGGTATGGATGGGTGAAGTTTAGGAATGTGGGGAGTTGCTGCAAGGGAAAAGATATCCTTTGAAGATGAAAGGTATGATGTATAAGAGTTGTGTGAGATCAGTGATGCTGTATGGGAGCGAGACATGGTGTCTGAGTGAAAATGAGATGAGGATTCTGAGGAAGACAGAGAGCAATGATGAAAATGATGTGTGGTGTGAAGTTGATATGGATAGGATGAAGACTGAGGACTTGAAGCAGATGTTGGGTTTGGAAGCGGTGGACCGGATGGCGATGGCGAACAGTATATGTTGGTATGGGCACGTGCTGAGGAAGGATGGCAAGCATGTTTTAAGAAGGGCTTTTGAGTTCGAGGTGGGAGGTTTGAGGAGGAGGGGATGTCCAAAGAAGACTTGAAAGAAGCAAGTGGAGGAGGAGAGTAGGAAGGTTGGGTTGAGGATGGAGGATGCATTGAATCCGGCGAAGTGGAAGGAGGGAGTAAGAGCGGTTGCTGCGAGTGCGAGGTGAATCCGGTCATCCTTGTTCACGGGGACAAAACCGGATTTAAAATTTTGGATTTAATACTACTACTACTACGGTCTGTAACTCCAATGGTAGTACAGGGTGGTTTAAAAAAGACACCCACATTTGATCCTTGTTTTTAACCTCTGACTCTTCAACTATTTAAAAGTCAAAGAAAGAGGTCAGACTCCATTAAATGTTTACTAGAGACATGATGGCATACAATTATGTAGCATGTTTCAAATTCGACTTTTTAACCTTTGACCCAAAAGTTATGTCCCAGGGTTCAAGAGTTCCCACCACCTCACAGGCAACCTTGTGGCCTAATTTGGTGTCAATAAGTTTCACAGAAAAAAGGGCTTGCAAATTATAAACATTTTGATTACACTGGCTATCTAACAGTGGAAAAGCAAGTGGGTACACTGGATTACTCACAACGGAAAGCAATCCCTATGGCCAGTATGCACAAAAAGTTAGACCAGGATTAAAGTTATACCTGGTCTAAGTCAAAAATAGTTTTGTCAAAAATTGACAGTTATTTACATTTTCTTCATGAAGTAACTTAAAAGCACATTTCAAAATAAAATACAAAATACCACATTTCAAAATAAAATACAAAATACCACATGTCAATACAAAGGAAAATGCCTTTCCCACAGACCTCTCTATTATAAATCACTGATGTAATTGTCCAGATCCGGACAATTCAATCTAAAATTACTCTAGTTTCATAATCGATATTTAACATTTTTACCCAAACAGACATACACGCGCGCGAATGCGTACAGAGAGAGAAGAGTGAAGAGAGGGAGATAAGAACCCATACAAATAGAAAGATATTGCAAAAGTTAGGCGGTGGAGTCCAAGAAATTCCAAATTTTGACGTCGTCAATGATTTAATACCTAAGAGCGATTTTTTCAAAAAAAAAATATGATTTTTGGATAATTATGTATCAAGCTTATTTTCTTATTCAAAAATCGTTGGAGCTGAAGAATCACCAGCTCCAGCTGTACCTTATTAGGATTATTCTGAATTGTTTTGATGAAAAAAAGTGATGACGAGGTCGTATGTGGGTCATGGATCACCCTAAATCAGATTGTGGTTTGTGTCTGTATTGCTGGAATAGCTTGCATAGGACTTATTTGTCGGCAAATTGCTGTTTCAGGACCACATCTTTTCTCTACTCGTCTCATCCGCAAATGTTATTCCTGATTATGTATTGCGCTTTTATTCCGTTAATGTATTTAAGTAGTCCAACAAATTCTGCCGGCTCGGATTGCGTAGCGTGCGGACAAAAAGACACTCGGTCCGTATATGTATCATCCCAAGGTTGTACGGGTTCACAATATCCCTACGTAGAAATTGTAATTATGGAGGCGTATATCTTCGGAGAGTGAGCAAGGCTCGGCGTATCCATAAACGTGCTCATCCTCAGGAGTGGTCTGACTGAAATAGCAAATGTGATAGCTGCCCTCATGAGAGCGACGAGTCGATCAGATGTGGCCCCCTAGGACACAGTGGCAGTAACCAGACCTTTTGGCAATGGGGGGGGGGGCAGAAGGGGTGCCAAGACATTTTTTGAGGGGGCGAAGTTGGGGCCTTCTCCATAGACACGTACACATGGTCAGTTCATTGGGGGGAGCAGAAGGTGGCAAGGGTTCCGTTTGGGGGGCTCGCGCCCCCCTGCCCCCCGCTGGTTACGACACTGCGGTGACACAGTTGCGACAGAATAAGGCTTTGCCAATCTATTTGAAATTCGTTTTGGTGCGTCTTTGTTTTGCCTATATATAGAAACTGGTAAGAACAGGAGGAGGATATAAGCTTATAGGCAGATGTTGGCGTGGCTCCGCGTACGGTAGCTCATACAATAAGGCTCTTTTTCAAGTTATCTGGCTGCGCCTCAAAGACACCTATTGTGAGGACCGTGCGACGGGAGCCGCCACATCGCTATTGTTACGTGTGTTGCGCTTTATTCGTATAACACCGTACTCGAACACCAAGGGTATTATGATGGCTAACTTCGAACCCGGGTAATGAACCCAAGTATTGGCGGTGTTAGCCAAACCATAGACGGAGGGTTGAATATCACCGGAGTTGCAATATACGAACTACATGCTGAATTATCAAAAAATTGTATTATTGCTTTTGTATTATAAATATTTTTTTAGCCCCAATTTATCAGCCAATATGCCTATTTTGGTTTGAAAAAACGTATATTTCATTTTGGGTTATTAACAATCTTAGTTAGGAATGCGTAAATTTGAGATGTTGTCAAGTAATACCAAGTATCAAATCTAAACAGAATCAGGCCAGGGATAGGATACTATGGAGGATACATGTTGAAATTTGTATAATTTATTGCAAATTTACACTTTTTCAGTAATTTCGACATTTTCCAATGCAATATTGAACATGATCAAATCCACCGCGCATTTCCAAGGATTGGGCACAATAATTGCAAACACACCAATATATAAAATGTCTACTGTGTAAATTTGGAAGTCTTGGAACATGTGAATAACAATATTATGTGTTCGTACCGATTACCTGCTTTTCATAGAATTCCGGCCAGCGTTAGGCGTGACAGGTGTGCAGGAATCAAAGAACTAATCAATATATGCTTCATTAACCTTCATTACTGTTCATACTATTATCGTGTCCAAATTTGCACGGGGCTAGCGCCCTGAGCCCCCTCCCTGGCTACGCCACTGCAGTGGTTCTCAAATATGATCCAGCCAGAGGATGGTAAAAACACCTGGCTGCTTCACTGAATCCCTTGTCTGTGCAGTTTGCCCAACAGTGGAAGACCCCAGAGTGTTCCATTGTCTGTGGTGCTGTTCAACAACCACAGTAGGGTCCTGATCTACGTCCAAGTAGCCCACTTTGCAGGAAATCTAGATTGACAGTGCTGGTTCTCAATCTGTTGAGGCATCGCCACTTCAGCCATGAGGACTCAGTCCAGATGACAGAAGCTCACCAGGTTCAATAAATAGTGTTACTCGGTTGCTAGCCAACTCTTTCTTTCCAAAATAACGACTCTCTTATTACTCTTAGAGGATGATTCAAGAGGTTGGACTTTGCTTAAAGAAACTTCTCTGGATTTAAGACGGTTGGCAGTAGGTCTCTGTCCGTACATAGGGTGATTCACATACAGCTGTTAAAGGTCTGATTGATTATGACCAAAACAGAATAAAACAAAAAATATTAACGGCGAACTTTTGAGAACTAAGTTATTATATCACTGAGGGTCTTCATCCTCTGTAAATTTACGAGGAATTTCATTGCGCGGCAAATATGATTTTGTCTTAAAAATCGAGGTGTAAACACGTTTTTCTATGGGAACTGGCTATATAGCTCGCTTCTAACATAAAATCCGGACATTTGTAGCCTATATGGCAAGATCCGCAATGGATTTTCTGATTTTTTGCAGAGTTAATAGTTCTTGCATGGTGATGTTCCCATTTATATCAGTTGTCTCAAAATTGTGTCGCACTGCTTAAAAATGCTCTTAAAAAAATAAAAGACACTTTGCATTGGGGGGTCAAACAGCTGTGAACAATTAGATACTTGGCAGCTACGCTCTTGCATGATCGCTACGCTACGACGGAAGTCTGGTGGAGCAATTCCTGCTAGATGAGTTAAAGTTCTCCGTTGGTGTGTTTGGGACGAAGATATCAGGTGATAAGCCGGCAGGAGCATGTAATGTTTGAATCAAGCTCCTGTCAGGGGTTGATCGTTCCCATACAAGGGCAAACATACTTTGCACATGAGTAGCAGAGGGCAAAATGCCGTGCGATCTTATGGTATGTGGCGAGCACCCATCTTGTGCCATGTTGGTCTTATAGAGAGAGTGCGGGTCCAAGGTAACTCTATGAGACAGGTTATCACAGTGCTCCAGGGTTGTTCCAGACCAAGTTACTTAAGAGAAGTTGAGGAGATTTCCAGAAAGAAGCTGCCCCCAATTTTCTCGAACTAGGTTTTTTACATATTTGGACTGGCTTACCAATGTAGTAAAGTGAATAAGCAAATACGCCGTCATTATGTAATAAGATGATGCATTAGTAGTTTCTGCACGACAGAAGTCAAAGCATGAGTTTTCTATGGGGACCGATTACGATAGGGACAGGCAAGTTCCAAAACGAGGTTTGCGGTTTTCTTTTGCACCTGTTTGTCCAATAAACCTTCCAAAAACGTTCTCGCAGGTAGGTGGTCTACAACCATCCAGTGAAATTGAGAGAAAATTTATATCCTAAAAAAAAATCTTCAACACTGTCACTTTAAGCAGACGTTGGCTTCACGGTTGCGTAGATAGCAAGCACACACCTGTGTCTTAGATGGATTTGCACGTAGGTGCGTTTTCAAATTTTTAGTAAGGAGTGAGTTCATCCAAAGCTTTGGAGAGTCTCTCTTCACCAAATGTGAAGTCGGCATCTTGTGCGGCCAATTCCAAGATCGTCTGCATTGATAAAACAGGACCCGCTCCGCAAGCCTAGTTGGTTGTTGGATAGATGTTGGACAGGAGAGGCGCATGTGTGCAAGCATGCTCCAGTGTGGTAGTCCATTCTTGAGCTACCGCCATGGCTCTTTTCGCTCTAAGCTGAATTTTTTTTAAACAAAGAACATGCTGTTTGAAAGCCAACGCTTGGCTTACCTCAGTCAAGCGGATATCCTCTGGGGAGTTACAAAATCTTATGGAGTAGGATTCTGTGATTAAACAGTACAGGGGGTGTCGTAAGATGCTGATTGCTGATAGATCAAACGAAAACAACTCCAGGTACAGCCCCTTCTCAAAAACCATCCTCAATGTGTTGCGTTAGGTTGAGTAACTGGCTAGTGTTGCTTTGCCTGGCGGGAAATCTGCTCTGTTCTGGTATGAGGTGTTCGTCCATCACAGGTGCGATACGGTTGAGGCAGGAGCCGTTCATAGAGCTGTAGGTAGGCTGAGGAGTGATATTGGTCTATAGTCTTGGGATCCATAATAGCTCTGTTGAGCTAAAAAAGGTATAGTTTGCCACTATTGAAGGTTGTAGTTCAACAGTTATGAGACAAAAGGTTCAAGCGGTGGTAAACAAGTGGTCACAATTTCAGATTTCTCCTGTTCGTTTTAAAATTGTGTCAAATTGTTTTTCTAGTGGACAGAAGCTAAAAATAAAATTGATTTACCATCTGTTATTTTTCCATAAGAAAGCAAAAATTGAGCTGGGGGCTACAGAGTCTAGGTGGAGGTCATAGTCATATCTCCGATTCTTATATAGAACGGTCAACAAAGAATCCATTTACAATTACTTATCTAGTATTGACCGAATGAAATTTTACAACACTTTTGATCAAAATTGGAACCACTCTGAAATTTTATCCCCAGAATGACCTTGAAACTGTTTATGGTGCCATTTTTACTAAACTATAACCCATCATAGATATGCAAACTATACTTTTTTTTAAACCTTAGAGGAGTAGCCCACTAAATTGGTACAATCTTTTAAGGGGTTTATAACGTGTTAGTGAACCTACTCGATAAAATTTTCCAGAATTACATATATGGTATTTACAACAGTGCTGATTAAGAATCTGAAATAAAAATGGGGGTCACCGACTTGTTTACCCTAGAGCCAAAACAACAAGGTATGTTGTCACGGTCTTTAAGCCGGATGCAAGTTGATAGTAAAAGTCAAACTTTGACGTTTGGACCGCCTACAAAATAAAAATCTTTCTGATAAACTTTTTTAATTTTTAAATAATGTTGAGGTCCCGATGTCCTTCTTTCAAAATTTTGAAATAAAAAACATGGGGTCACGGACTTCTTTTTCCATTAAATGCCTAAAACAACTCAAATTTTTGTCTTTTTAACAATTTAAGGCGACTCTTTGGGCCGTAAGAAAAGTTCAGTTCACGGCAACTTTGGTATGCAGCAAAAGCAAGTGAACGCGTGCGTAGAAGTTATTCCTGCATCTGAAAGCGGGTGTAGAGGACTCGCGATTGATGTGATTTGTTTTTGTTTTAATTCTTCGCGGCGAATAAACGCAAAAAAAACTCACACTAGATCCCACGGTATCTGCGTGGACTTTCGCACCTCAAAATGCAAATCCCCTTTCTTTTGCCAAAGCCGCAGTGGGTGCTAGAATGAATGCTCAAAGCTCAAACACTTCGCCTAAAAAGACCTCACATGGTACTCAAACCCCTTAAATCATTTCCGAACAATTCTAATTTTTTTACTAAACCCCTGTACAAAAGGTTCCTCCCCTTTTTTCTATCCTTCCACTAGGTTGATTTTGGTAAACTTAATATTTTTGGACACCTTCAAAGTATATTAACACCAAAACTGTTTCTTTGGCCAATTTTGTTTTGGGCCAAATCATAAATACTGGACTATACCCTGAATATGATAAGCTGTTTTGGCATTCAACCTTAAACAGTTTAGATTTTTATTAAACAAAACACGACAACCATTATATACTAACTTGGTAAAGATATTCTTTAATAAATGTAACTTTGAATATAAATCTCTTACATTAATGAAGAATTATTATAATCGAACAGTCTCATTCACGCCTTTGGTCTATTTTAAAGAAAAAAATAGGAGCCTATCTAGTACTGCACAAAGCTCAGAATTATAACAAACACAAGCATTTACTCTGGGCCTGACCAGACAAAGCAAAGATTAAAGTACAGAAGCAAATATAATAATAAATTAGCCGGGGACTGTAGTGAAGGAGTGTGCCTCTCCGGATAAATTGTTAATTTGCACACAAGTACTTAGGAATTGACAATTCCAATAAACTTGATGGAAGCACTTGCCAATGGACCCCAGCTTGGGTTTCAAGGTTATATACAGGGGTCAATTTTCTAAAATGTTCCAATGTGTTAAAACCACACCATTGTGTTTTGTCTGGTTACAAGGATTCCAAAAGTAAATGGGAGTTTACACTATCTATGGGGCTTACAGTTCGGGAGTTACGGGTAAAAACTGGTGAAAAAGCAATTTTTAGTGGGCTACAAAATATGGTCAAATTCTTGATGCAGGTAATATGTGGTGCAAATTGTGTCCCCAGCTTAGAGGATTGAAATAATGCATGTTTTTGCCTTACTGTTAATAGCTTATTTGTCACGTTATCCAACAAAAAGGTCACAGGTTTCAATAGAATCCAATAGATGCCAATAGCTGTTGACTTTATTGCTCCCCCTTTTTTTTTTGGGTTGAATAAACTAAACACGTACGATAGTCAAAACTATTCCTATATTTCCATTCTATGAGCTAAACCACAACATTTGAACCATGTTTTACAAAAATGAGCAACTTTTGATTTTTGAAAGAACCTGTACAAACTTCTTAGCGTGTCCACAAGTCATTAGTAATGGCTTGTGATGGTGTCGGGATTTATTCAAATGAGTAGGCCGATCCGGGGCGCGCGTGTATCCATTATGGACGCTCCTAACATGGCCCAAACTAAAATTGATTTTTTCAATTTCACCCTTTTATTACCCCAGAATTCCACAACTACAAGCAATAGGTATTACAAATTGTATACCATTTTTGGATCATTGGTAACCCGAACAGACATCATGGTTTGCTTTTCAACACAATCTGAACATTTTAAAACATTTTAACACCCTGGGTAACCTTGAAATCCAGGCTGGGGGGGGGGGGCATGAAAGCGGTGTGGCAGTGCTTTCCATTAATTTTTTTGATTAATTAATGCATCAAGGCCCTTATCATCCAGTTTGATAAGATTCTGTGTCACTACAGAGTCCACACTAATAAAAAACAACCACTTAGTTTGTATTTTTAAAAAATTTAATTTACTTTCACTGTTTTTTCATCATAACAAGAAATTAATGAAAACAACTTTTTTTTTTAAATGTCCACAGCTTGGTCAAGTGGCACTCTTTGATTTAGAGTGCTATAGAATACTAAGATAGCATACAGTAGTGCTTATATTATTAAACAATAGAAAGATTTTGCTTTAAATTCTAATCTTCATGCAAGTATTTAACCTTGATTGCTCTCCGGTGCAACCTGCGCAATAAATTTTTCCTACTAAGGATTTTTCTTGTAGATTTTGAAAATTTCATTACCAACAGGCATTGGTTATCTTACATTTTTTTTAATTCAATGATTTTTTTTTATTACTTATTATCAATTTATCACAATAAGTGTGGGTTGGTATTCAATGAAACAGTTCCCATAGGATTTTGGTGCTAAAGTTGATTTTTCTTGCTGTTTTTCATTCAATAGTGACAAACATTCATAAAATGATGGTGGGTGCAAATTTTCGGACTGCTTCCCCCTTGCTCAAGGGGGGAAAGGTCTACTGACAGGACAATTTAAATCGAGTCCCCCCAAAATTTTTGTTGTTGTAAATTGACCTTAACATGTTCCGTCTCCTATAAGGATTAGAAAAAGTATATATTGCCATAGGTTCCGACCTTTAGTTAAGCGCTACAGCCCCATATTATTTCCCGGTCAGCCTGGGGTAAATTTACCCAATGCTCAGATTTTGTTGAAACTGGTGTAAATTGTTTGTATTATATCACACAAATCCAACAAAATTGTATATTTTACAGTGTGTGACATTTGTTGGCTAATTTACATACAAAATGTCGCAAGGGTCGACATGGTCAATATGGGGGTACCAGAACCTGGGATGTCGCAATGGTGCATATCAAAAAAATCAATTCAATGCATTTTACTGTTTCAGTATGACACAAGGAATCATTTTATACCACTTTCAACAACATTGAAGCATTTACCCCCAGGGTGGCCTTGAACCTTACGGGCTATACCCGCGTTACTAAAGGTGGAACCTAGGCAAATAGATATTTTTTGTAACCCTTTATGCAACGAACGCGTTAGTGTAACATTAAGCACAATTTGACTCGCTTTAAAAAATTTTTTTCCCTTACTACATTTCCCCCTTGAAGAAAATCAGTTCGAAAATTTGCACCCAATCATTTTCTGCAGTTTTAGTTCCTATGAAACCAAACATTGCAATTAACACGTCCCCTCAAAGATATTACCATCAGGGTCGGGACATGTGTATGTTCCCCAGTCCTCGGCAATGAGAACCTTGTTTTATTTTATTAATAATCGTTATTTATTTCCCAGGAAATTCCTTCATACAAATGTATTGGTCTCCTGGGAGACCATACATAATTACACGTAATACAGTATAACACAAATAAGTTATGGTCCATAATCTTACATAACCATTACATGTAATGTGCTAATGTAAGATTATGTACATAAATATAACAATACACTGTAACACTTTAAGATGGCAGGTACACACCACCACACACGCATACACAACACATACATCCACATATACATGTACACATGCACACATAACAAATGCATGCATGTACACCCTACACACCCCCACATATACATTACCAATCACAACCATTTCATATTCATACCATATAAAATATGTAAACAGGATTCATGTGGTTATGGCACGTTTAAAAGTAAACAAACTCATGGAATCTAATTTACTTCGTGTGCCTTTTGGTAGTTATTCCAAGTAACAGCTGTCTGTACTGGAATGTTCCTTTTAAACCAGCTTTGTTATTCCATGTGGGAATGATCAACATGTTCTGAGCCTGAGTACGAGTGCCTTTAGAATGTGTTGCACTGGTAAAGTCAAACAAGAGGAGATATAATCAGGAGCAAAATGCTTAAGGCTTTAAAAGTTAAAATTACGATCTGATAATTCCATCTTCTCCCCAGATTAGTCCAACCAAGGTCTTTCATTTCATCATTTTGTCGCACCAAGTTCGATTTCTGCAGAGCAAAAGACACGGGCAAGTCTGTTTGCAAAATTTGGAGATTTTTTAATTTTGAATTGGAAATTGCCAGAAAGTTGGACCAAACAGAAAAAAAACCCTGCAGTAGTCCAAATGATGAAAGACCAAGGCTTTGGCAAGCATATTGACTGTAGTATGAAGTAAGATAATGGCTTATTCTCCTGATTACACCAAATTCTCTTGGAAACATTTGAACCAACATACTCGGCATGATTGCTCCACTATAAATCCGGATCAAAATAACACCCAAATACTTGTATGAATTGACCTCTTCCAATATAAACATTTGTCATACTTACGGAAATATTTAAAGGTCATCATTAAGTCTGTAACTTCCACTTCGCAATATTTACCGATCCGCCCTTTATCACATTTGAGAGTTTCCATCATCTCGTCCATTCACTGATTTTTATCTCGCATTGACTATGCCAATTCACTTTTGTCTGGAATGTCGGCCCAGAGATCGGAGTAACTTCAGATTTTTTGGGTGCAGAATAGAGCAGCCAGGCTGGTGTTCATATCTGATAGAAGTACACACAGCCACAACCACTCCTTAAAGAGAACTGAGGAGATTTCCAGAAGAAGGCGCCCCAATTTTTTTCGAACCCAGGTTTTTGCATAATTTGGAATGCTTTCCAGTAATTAGATCACACCTGAAGTGAATAAGCCGAATACGCCCTTTTCAATGTAATAAAATGAATGATTTAGATTACTTTCTATCTGTCGTTGCACGACAGAAAGTCAAAGCACGGTGTTTCTATGGGGACAATTACGTATAGTCAGGCAATTTCAAAACAGGTTTGCCCGGTTTCTTTGTACTTGTTTGTCCAATAAACCTTTCGAAAACGTCTTGGTAGGTGGTCTACAATCGATCCTGTGCAATATGAGAGAAATTTCGTATCCTAAAAAAATCTCCTCATGTCACTTTAAAGAGCTCCATTGGCTACCATTTAGTGAGCGCGTTGTCTTTAAGCTTATGCTTTCTTACTTACAAGGGCATTTCCGTACAATTTGCCAGCCTTACTTGTCCGATTACAACCTCTCTTTGTATATTCCCTGGCAGGTGGAGGATTGCATCTGGCAGATTACAAGACGCTCCCCTCACTGTTTTCCTCGCACAAAGTCAGTGGGTGACAGGGCTTTCAGCATGCGGCCCCTCGCCTTGTAACTCCTTTGCCTATCTCTGTTTCGCGCATCTACCAATTCCATTGTTTTACTTACTTTTAAGAAGCTCAAAATTTCATCTATTCCTAAGAGTTGATCGTGTCCCTTAAATTAAGTTTTTTTTTTTTTTTTTTTTTTTTTTTTAATTTAATTGTGGAGCTGTTTTCTTTTTTATTTTTAGTTTGATGTTAATACTTATTTCATGGTTCACATCTTTACAATCCTGTTGTATTAACTATGTTTTAGGCTAATAGTAATATTACTCTCTATTTTTGTAAAGCACTTTGACCATTGTTTTGTTGGAGAAGGCTTGTTCAACAACAACCGTGTATTAATAATTTCGTAATGTAATAACCGACGCGAATGTAATAAATTTTTGACGTGTTTATGTAATAAAACGCTTAATTTAATAAAATTGACGCGTAAATGTAATAAAAAACATTGACGCGTAATGTATAAAAGTTCGTGTAATGAATAAAAAATTGACGCGTAATGCAAATAAAACTTAACAGCGGAATCACAAAAATTAACAGATCCTTTATGGTAATACATGACCATATACTTTTCGACTTTCACAAAATTTTCAAGGAAATTAAAATGTCTATTCCTCCACCGGTGTATCCAGGGGTGTACTCACGTGCTCACGAAAACCCCTGACGGACTTTCCGGATAATTTTATTCCACCGCCCCCCGGTAGGTACCTGGTTTTATTGAACTATGTTAACACTTTATCTGTCTTTGTGGCACTCCCGTTGGTGTATTGGGTGGGAAGTGGGGTCATGTGTACCCTTCGACCCCCTCTGAAAATACTTGCAGGTGGATTTTTTTTCACAACTCTGGTCATTGGTGGGGTACATAACACATACAACATAACTTGACAAAAAAAATAAATACGATTGTACCGATTCAAAATTGCCGTCCAAAAACGGACGTCCATTTATAACGCGCACAAATTTTCCCCCGCTGAAAAATGGAAAAAATGGCTCATATAGGACAACATAAATACATTTAAATTGGCTAAATACAAATTTTAAAAATTTAAGGGGCAAGCAATTGTGAATAGTGACACATCGTGCTTTATGCTAATTAGCAATAAAACGCCCATGGCCGATTTGTTTTTTCACCAGAAATATGCGCACATAAAATTTTGGGTTAAAAGATCTTAGCCGCACGAAAAACAAAATGCCGGTCCCCACCATGTACCCCTCTTACTACTTTACTTAATAACTTCCCGCCTTTCTAAACCCCCTTTTTTGCACCATATTATTATTGTCAATTGGCATTTTACGCTCCTTTATCATGCAAAACTAACATCCACCTAAGGTACAGGATGATCCCAGTGATGGGATAGGGGGGGTGGCAACCCCCCCTTTCAGGAGAAAGTATCAACATGCCTAAATACAGGCACTTGATTTTGGTACCAA